>VFFE01007677.1:387586-452365 GCA_008921705.1 Burhinus oedicnemus | reverse complement strand
ATCATCTATCTTATGATTCACTGAATAATCTCTTAAAGCAAAATTCAAATGTACCATTAGATCTCAACCACCTGGTTTATGTTATTTTGAGAACAAGCAATTTGTATGAAGTAGGGATAAAAATAATCTACAGAATTAATAATTTTCATTATGGGAATTTTACTAGTTGTAAAGACAGAGGCAAATTCTCCAAATAAAACAGCTTCACAAAACTATTTACTAATGCTGTGAGTATGTAAACAGAGATCTTGCGTAGGTCTTAGTAGGTTATTTTATGGAACAACCTCACTGCTGTTGTATATATTGCCAAATCTAGAAGAAGCAGGACCTACTAATGACCCTTCACCATCGATACACAGAGCAAGACTATAAATATAACATTGGAATCTGCTAGTTCAAATTAGTTGTCTGAGACATACTCGGTTCTAGTCTGTAATGATGAGGCTTTCTTATACCTCAAAGAGGTGGTAAATGTATCACAAAATTGAAAAATAACATTGTGGAATTATGGTGGAAAATTGTTAGTGTTAGAAATTTAAAAAACAAAGTAAAACATTAGGTCAAATAATGAACTGGGTTATCCCTCTTTCTCAGACAAAATGGAAAACAAGACTACGGTTAACCTAGGCATAAATATTGCAAGGCAGAGAAAGATGAAAACTGCTTTACAGACAACATAGAACAACAAGTTTGGAATAAAAATGTGTGGAATGAAAAATAAAATTCTTCCTAAGAAGAAAATGACTTCTCATCTCCACACAAAGCACAATATTACCCTCTTTTTTTTTTTTCCACACATTTGAGCAACCAGGTCTAGTGAGAGATGTCCTTGCATGTGGCAGGGGGCTTGGAACTAGATGATCTTTAAGGTCCCTTCCAACTTAAACCATTCTATGATTTCCATGATTTCACTGTGTGCTCCATTGATCCCTTACTGGGTAACAGGTACCAGGGGTACCAGGACTGCTGTTGCTTTAGGCACAACACAGCAATGCATCATTGTAAAGCTAGTTCGGAAGAAACTAGCCTGTGAGGTTTCTAAATATTCCCAGATATAGAAGTTAATGGCATTCTGTTGTTTCACACTAAAGTAATTCTTCAAATGTTAGCAGTCCATCTATTTCTTGCTTGTATAGGTCTGTTTGGTCTGTGGAATGGAAACATGACATCTATGTATAGACAAATATTTAAGTACCCAAAAAAAAAAAAAAGAAACAAAACCTTTCTTTCATGTAAAGAGTGACCAAAAAATAATAGTTATGCACTGCTCACATGTACATTCTGGCTTATAGAAAATGTCAAGTACAACAGACTCTATGCTAGAAAGAGACTCGATCAACGGCATGATGTCCCAAAGTCCTAAACTTGTTGCTGTTGTCCTAAGAAACTTTTTAGAATAAATCTTCAATGTTAGCAGGTTATTTAGGTGACCCAGTGGGTTCTATAGGTTTTTTCCCCCCTGTTTTTGAATGATTCTTTTTACTCATCAGTTAAATAAGAATAAAAAAGATGAAAAGAAAGTGGTAGAAGCAAATAACAAAGAGCATATGAACTTTGCAAGATACTAATTCATTGAAAAAAAAAGGGTAATAGTTATACACAAATTGCTTCTTAGTAAATCAGGAAAAAAGTACACAAGGAAACCCTAAGAGATTTTCTGTCCATCCATTAAAATTACACCCTTTAATTAAATCGATAAACCAGGAGGTAGCATTATCTTCTATAGTCTTGAATGTGTTCTTCACAAGTAAAGTGGAAGACTTGCATCCAATTAGACACTAATGCTATTGCATCAAAAATTCTTACCTTTTTTTAAAGAACTGGTGTTGTGGTTTAACCCCAACCAGCAACTAGGACCATGCAGCTGCGCACTAACTTTCCCTCTGGCCCTGCAGTGGGATGGGGGAGAGAATCAGAAAAAATAAGGAAAACTCATGCACTGAGATAAAGACAGTTTAATAAGTAAAGCAAAAGCTGCACACACAAGCAAAGCTAAACAAGAAATTTATTCATTATTTCCCATTGGCAGGCAGGTGTTCAGCCATCTCCAGGAAAGCAGGGTTCCATCAGACATAATGATTACTTGGGAAGACAAAATCCAAATGTGGCAGGTGTGGTGTTTTTCTCCCCCTCCCCCAGATTTATATACTGAGCATGATGTCACATGACATGGAATATTCCTTTGGTTAGTTGGGATCAGCTGTCTTGGCTGTGTCCCCTCCCAACTGTTTGTGCACTCCCAGCATGCTTGCTGATGGGGCAGTACGAGGATCTTGACTGCTTAGCAACAACCAAAACATCAGTGTGCCATCAACACCATTCCCCTCCCAAATACAAAACACAAGACCACACCAGCTGCCAGCAAGAAAGTCATCTCCATCCCAGCTGGAACCATGACAACTTGTCATGCTGTTTATTGAAATGAATAAATCCACTTTACTTTCATTAATGGGTATTTAAAGATTCTTGTAATCTTAGTATCTGTGGAGTCATAAACCAGATTGAGGAACATTGCAGTTTGTCTCACTTTTTCGATCTGAGTGAACAGTCTCTTCATGTCCTGACTCCTTTTCAAGACATGCCAGCTGCTCACTGGATTTATTCTTCCTCCAGTCCCTGTGTGGTTAGTCAGGGAGGGGACAGAGGGAGGAGTGTATTGTGCACCTTTCAGACACTATCAGGGAACCAAGAGAAAGGAGGCAGGCTGTCATACAAAACATAAAGATAGCCCCAAGCAAACCCAGGACTGAGGGGGAAGCAATTGCTGCCAGGTGCATCATTCCAGATATGACCTCAGGGTGGTGATGACTTCTTGAAAATCTGCCTCCTCCTCTCACTTCCTTAAAGGTCCAGTGGAAGGTTCAGCATAACATCAAGGAATAGGAGTAAATACTTGAAGGTTATGCACAACAATTATAATTGTTCTATTAATGAGGTGTTTCTGCATTAATTAGATCATATGGGCTGTTTAATCATTAATTGGTCCGTGTATAGGGTGTATTTCCTTTTCCCCAGAACAATGATCCACCTGTAAAGGTGGAATGGTGGAGGGGAAAATTCAACCACTGTTGTAAGATTAAATAAGAGTAAGACAAATTGAATAAGAGTAAGACTACAAAACAAAACAAAAAAAAGTGTTTCCTTACACCTGAATACGCTCAAAACAAAATAACACAAATTAGATGAGTCATCAAATATGTTACACAAAATCTCCCTGGATGACATCCCAGATTTCAAATTAATGACGTGATAATTGTATTTTTGATAGTTTTGAGTTTGTATTTCTGTTCTGCTTATGAAAAAAAATCTTAAAAACCTTGTTCTTATCTCATAAAAATTTGTTTGTTGTTTTTTTTAATTATTTTTTTTAATTTCAAAATTTATTGAAGTGGGAGAAAACACTCTTTTCCTTGCTGCCAGCTCTGGTTATCATACATAAGAACAACAAGAATCTAGCTAACAGCAAGAATCTGGCAATAATCTGTATATACTAAAGCTGGAAACACTGCTGATTTATGAAGAAAATGGGTGAGACTATCTTATCATTTTGGTTCAGACCATCAATATACTTTTAAAGGGAATCTCCAAATTGTCACATTTAGTGAGGACTTCGTTTGATGCAGGCAGTAGTTTTCAATATGAGTGGATTAGCTCCAAGAATTCATCCAATGCCTCTGCTTGTTGATGAATATTAAATCTAGGACCAAGATTTTGATTTTTTTCTTGACTAAAATTCCAGAAATGTGTATGATGTAGATATTGAGTCCTCAAAATCTTGTTTGTCTATACAACTTTTATTGTGCCACAATGCATGTTAATGTAGATCTACCAAAGTTGCACAAGATGTTATTGCAAAAATATGTCCACTAACCATAACTAAAAACGTGTTCTTTTCCTAAGCTTTTAAATAGCTATATTCATGTTTAAAAAACAACAAAAAACCCACAAAAAACAAACAAACAAAAAAACCAAACAAAAAAAAGCAAAAGAGAACTCATCTGTTGTCTAGATTTTTGCTGTACAAAAAATTAACTTAACATTGAAGTTTTAGCCTTTGTCTGAATGAAGATTTCTTACTTAATCATATTCTGGGCTACCTGAGGTACAACTGTACCTTTCATATATTTAAGTTTCACTGAAACATGAGAACATACTTATCCATTTCTGGAAAAGATTAATATGTTTTAGGGGAATTAGAAGATTGATGGAAACACTGATGGTCAGATATGATGTTCTACAATTTACAAAAAATCTCAAAGTATAATAACCTGAGCTATAAAACATAACAAATTTCACTGAATTCCCCATCCTCAGATTCTAAAGAATGGGCGTCATGAAAGACTGTAGCTCAAGCTTAATATTTTTAGAGCTCTCCCTTCAACTCTGTAAGCGTAGTAATTAGCTATTTTTTTTTTATCTAAAGCAAGACTGTAAAAAGATCATATGCATAAAAACAGTGCAAGACCTTTTAAATGTATCCTTCATGAATACATTTCAGCTTTAAGTCATGTGTGTCCAGAGTTTTTAATGGGAACTACAATGGCACATGACATGAAAGAAGGACAATCTAAAAATCCCAAGTAAAATCCCATTAGCTGTCTGAAGTTAGTCCATAAGAAAAAATAAACATGAGGGTATTTCTGATCTGTTGGCAGTTTTTTGGAGTAGGGATGCATAGACTGTAGAACTGCTCTGGGACTATTGCTCAAAACTGAGAGTGAGTACCTGCAAATATTACTGAAGAAGATATGCAATTTGTGTCTTTTTTTTTCTTCTTCTTTTCAAATGTAAACCTATTTTCTTTTAAATCTAATATCGTTGTTGTAAAATCAGTTGTCTCAGGACTATGAAAAAGATCAAATTCCATTTTGGCCTTGTGACTGTCAAATCCACAATTCCAATTTTCCTCTTCCCATATGGCTTTCTTTATCATCAACATATAGTCTATGAGAGATCATGTATCATAGCTTCTGCTGCAGCTGATTCATGGTAAGGCAAAGAACACAAATAGTAGAGCATAGTCCATAGTAGTTGGCTGAGGCTCTGGTTCCTGCTATAGGGCTATTCATGCTTATGTCATTGTGCTGGGTCATAGAACAGATCCAGAAACAGTTAACCGTGAAAAAGTCTTTTTCTTTTAGCCCTGAAGGTTAATGCATTCCATAACTTCAGGCTGATGCAGAATAAGCACTTTTCTGGAGAAGTGGGAGGAAAGTAAAAAGTGTTTATATGACGGTTTGTCTTAAATGTTGGTCCAGTTTTGCCCATGCAGAACTCTGGAATCTCATTTATCTTATCCCACTCCAACCTAGAAAGTCTTTCATGGCCAAGACCTTGAGCATGGGGACACTGTGCCTACACTTGTCATCTTCCACGTTATTATTATGTAGATAGCCCAAGGATAAGTGGTGGTCAGAATGTTCTTTTGTATTTAGTAGAGTATGTCAACTTTATCCCTGTGGAGCTGGCAAACAAAGGCAGAAGTATAAGCAATGTTTCTGAGGAATATTTCCAGACAAACTGGAAATTAAGACCTTCTGATAAAGCCACATTAGTTGAAATACAGGAAAAGTTAGGGTACTACCTTACTGTTGAACAGTGTTGACATAGGCACGTGAGTCAGAAAGCAGCCATGTCAGGCACAGAGCCACCACCATTGGAGCTTTTACGTACTGTAAACATATCAATGTATGTTGGATTATGCTGGGCTTTCATTTAATTCCAGATTTCAAATTAAATTAGTAAATAGCTTTAAAGACAAATAAACAAAATCTTTCCTAAAGTTATTTTCCTTTGTAGCAAGCTACAGCAAGCAACCCAAATAGAAGTAGGTGGTCTGTATGGTTTTCAGTAGGAGAAGGTGAGCCATGTTATGAAAACAGTTACGATCTGCTGGAAAATACATGTTATACATTATCCTGACAAGGAATTTCTGATGTGATCAAAGAGAAGCAAATTGTAATCAATGCCATTGTAACACTGATGATTTACATTGACTGATACGTCAAAACAAGTTCTCACACGAATAATGAGTCGTATTCATGTCAATCATTCTTTCTTTCTTTCCTTGATTGTAATTCCTCAACTGCACAAGCAAACTGCATCACAACGACCAAAGATATTCCAGTTCCAAATAATCCATCTACTTATGAAATACAGAATAGATGTGAATGAATGAATCATCAACTTACTGCTGAAGAAGAAATGATGTACAGGGTTACCTTTTACTTTAAATTTGTGTGTCTTACTTTAATTGTGTGCATCTGATTTAAATTTTTTGTCCTTTTAACACAGTTCAGTAGTCAGAAACAAATTTTAATTTGTCAAAATTAATAGCTGCTCTTGAACTATGTTATTGAACCACAATACTGAATACTGCTACAGTTGAAATACAGCAGCCTATGGATCAAAGTGAAAAGAAACAGGTCATCTCAAAGTCTTCAGATGGCAGATGAGTTCTAAGCGATTGGTAAAAAGCAAATAGGCAAAACATAAGTTGTTAGGTGTGCTTGGAAAAACAACGGGTGCTATGGAAAACTTCCAGGTAAAGCTTTGGCTGTTTCAAATGTTGTTATGAAGAGAAAAAAAAACACATAAAATTTGATAATGTTAGTATTCCACTTTGTAGCTTAGTTTTCTGCTCAAAACCAAGATATAGCAAAATTTACAATGCCTGGCTGAAAACTTTAGTTACTATTGCAATAAACCCCAATATGTCAAATTTCTGTACTTGAAGAAACAAGAATTTTGGGTACACTGAAATGTAGAACTGTAATTTAATTTTGTTTTCCTTCTCAGTATGTTTGCTTGACTCTCAATAGTGACTTCAGCTGTGCACAAGAAATAATATAAAATCTTTAGACCTACGTTTTTAAACACAGATGAAAAGGTCAAGAACATTTTATGCAGAAAACAAATGTCAAGAAACATGAATTTCAAAATGGTCCTGTTTTTCTATTTGTCCATCCCTCTTTTTAAAAATATTTTTGAATGGATACTATTTTAACATCATAAATGTATCAGTTGAATATTTCCTACATCTGGCACTGACAGTGTATTTTCACAGTGCCACCCCTGTTTAAAAGTAAATACTGTAAAATTGGGTGTAAAATATATGAGGATGGGAGAGATCAGGGATTTTTTCATTGTTTTAGTCCCCTTCTACCATGACATGTATATCGGTCAGACACTTGCCACAGAGACATCACTTTGTTTCTGAGGATTCTCTTTCTGAGTCCTGTTTCTGAAGACTAGGGTGTACTGAAAGGTAAGGATATCAATTCATATGTGGAAAGCTTCCAAGTCAATGCTTCCTGGAATGATGGGTGTGAGTGGGATTTATTTATAATAATAATTCATGGAGAAAATAAATTAATAGGATGCTGGAGGAGGAAGAAAAAATGAATTTGGAGAATGAGGAGCAGAGAGTTAAAAATGACAAAAGAAGGGACAAGAGAAAGACTGTGATCACCTGCAAGTACTCCTAGTGGGAAGGGGTTCACTGAAGCTGTCCAAGAAGCTTCTCAACCTTACTTAATAATGCTTTCTGCAGAGATGTGATGGAACATGAGAATGAAAGTAAGTCTTCTCATCATACTTCCATATTTACATGTGTACTTGTAAATGGCCAAATTGACCTGGGTCAGAAGGACGGTAAAAAGGAGACCTTGCAGCTTCTGGGACCTTGAACATAAGTACAGAGGTGAGGGGCAAAGTGCAGTCAGAACCTCATTACGACATGCTGGAAGAAGGATCAGTATATGCATGCATCAGGGTCCCCGCTACAGCAAAAGGAACATGAAAATGCTTGTGCCAACACTTCATGGAAGATTTGCCAGGTCATATTCCTGGTGAGTCACAGAAATCAGGTCAAAGTATCAGCTCACCCACTAGAATCTGTCTTCCTCTCCCAATGTTCAGAGATCCTCCTGGTTTATAGCTTGACAGCACAAAAAAACCAAGTAAGTGGAGTGATCAGAACATGGCTCTGTAGACGTCATTTCGAGGCATGGCTTGAGTGCAAACTATGCCATTAAGTCTTCTTAAGAGCTACGTGGGGCAGGGGAAGGGATGGTGTGGCAGAGGAGGGGTGTGTAGCAAAAGTCTAAAAAGTATCTCTAAGGAGACAGAGGAGGCTAGTGGGCAGAACCTACTTTTCTGCAGGATTTGCCTAAATTAGGACAAAATTGTAGAATTCAGGAGGATCATGACTTATGAGAGCAAACTGTGGGGAATATAGTGAGAATACCCCAAGCACAGGGCAAACAAACTGTGGCCCACTAAGTCACAGTGACTATAGTCCAAAAGGTCTGTGATGGAGAATTATTTTCTAGCCCATCAAGGAAATTTTCACTATACTTGTAGGTAGGGATTGTGCTGCAGAGTCTTTGTGATGGCCATGGGGTCTTGGTCACTCCAAAGATCTTTTTCATAATGAAGTGTAATACTTTGTCCAGCAGCTCAGACATATCTCAGAAAAGGCCTCTCAGATTGATCCACTGGTTGTAATGGAACACTCAACAACGCAGTGAAGGAGAAACATTTAGGCTCCTTGTAGGACTACCACAGGTATTTGGGTGGTAAGAGTGGATCTCACTGAAGATGCAAATCAGGCCCTGCCCTGTCAGCCATGATATCATGCTCAGGTCTTGGCTCCCTTTCCATGAAGGACCACCCAGCCCTCAGTGCTCCTGGCAGTTATCTCAAGCTATGTCAGGCCCTGAGGTGAGCATCGTGAAGCCTGGCTTTATGCTATGCTGAATCTGCCCACAAAATGGTCCCTGGGAAGACTTCCAAGGACCCTGCACCTAGATTGACATAGATGCTAAAACTGGTGACATTCATGCTCCCAAGGAGTCCCCCCCTTTAGCTCCAGGGGTGAACAATATCTACTCCCTGCAGTGGTGACTCTCTCAATAGCCCAGGGCTCCAAGATTCTTCCAAGTCCTGGTTCTGAGGTTCATAGCACAAAACTCCCCTTACCCCAAGGAGAATCAAGCCCTGCTCAGGGTCCAAAGACAGGAAAGACACTATTTCTCTATCAAGACACAATGGTTCTCAGGGTCAAACAGCTTAAAAGGATGCTGGTTACATATTGACCCCCTAGGGTCATCATACTGAGTTGTCAATCAGGGACTCATAACACAAAAAGTTGACTAGAAATTTAAGGTTAGGGACAAATCCTCAAGTTCCACGTTAAGGGAGGTCCCTCCAAGAAAAGACGCTGCTCAAGGAAGGAGTTGGCTGCCACAGTCCTCTCATAGTAGAAAACTTTTGGCAGCCCACCCCTACCTCAGCGAGCTCCTTTACCGCTCTGTTCCAACTGGATCCTCTGTATCACGTCTCTGTGGCCACCTGTCGCGGGATGGAAGTATCAGACACAGTTATGATTTAGCAGCAATTTGGTTTTATTTGTGATTTGAGGCAGATCAAGAGATTGAGTTCTAGCAGCGCTTAATCACTAACTGAGTTAAAGGTTTGCAAAGTGATTTAACTAAATAAATGATCAGCGACTTGATTACAGATTCGAAGATGACAAGATTCACACTAACTTACTATAAGGTATCCCAAACCAATAGAGATATATATATGAGAGCAAAACACAGATTTCAGATTAATAGATATATATATACAAGGAATGTGAGCTCACACACACACACTTACACGAACACGCACACACCGCAGTTTGTAACTGCTGAGATCGAAGATCTCTTAGTATCGCATGACTTATTGAGTCGGCAGGTACCCCTTTAACTCCTACACGTACATGGAAAACGGAAGAACATCCACGTCCATAAAGCTAAAGCATACAAACATATAAATGGAGAGGTGGATGGAAAGAGAGACTAGCCTATAGTTAAAATTTCCCTTTTGAGCTAGAGTAAATACTCACAATGCATCGGCATTCCTCAACGGGCAATTTCTGAGGTTTGAGAGGGAATGTCTCACCCTGGTCTTGTAGTCCTCGAGAAGTTTTACCTGACAGGGGAGATACTGGCCACAGCCCGCTGCGATCCAGAAGAGTTCAAAGGGTCTTCACTAGAATCGCTACTTATAGGATCCAAGATAACTGATTTTCGTCAGGTAATTTTCCACTCCAGCCCAGCGTGGACAATGGAATAGTCCAGTACTTTCCACTGGTTACACAAGCCCAGGACTTGTTAGGACTTGTGGTCCTGGTACTCCCCTCTCTGTGGCCACGATCCCTATGCTGTCAGGAGTGATCGATTAAAGTTATTATGTTCAAACGGTAGGAGCCATGGGAACCAGGTACACTAAGGGGTTGCCTTAGTGTTCTAGTCCGTTGCTCTCCACCATTTCTTCCTTTAATGTTAGACCATTTTGTATTGTTCTGGTCGTGGTATTATTATGTGGCCCAGGTGGGGAGGGAATCACGCCAAGTATCGAGAGGCCTGAGAGTGGCAGGGGGGTTGCACCACCACACCGCCCTAACCACAAATTTGGGGCTTAATATCCTCAGCTCAGGCTTACCCCAAGACCTCCAATCATTGCTCTGTTGAGCAAGACTACAAGTAAAGAATCTTTTGGCAGCCCATCTTTTCTTTGGGTGGCCCTTCTGCAGTGCCACACTAACTGCCACCTCAGGCTTTATAAGTTCTTTCTGTCTAAATCCAGATGAATCTAAATCTGTCTAAATCCCAATGAATCTAAATCTGTCTAAATCCCAGATGAATGAAGAATTGGCTGGATGGCTGTGTCCAAAGAGTTATAGTCAATAGCTCGGTGTCCAAGTGGAAACTAGTAATGAGTGGTGTCCCTCAAAGGTCTGCACTGGGACCAATACTATTAAATATCTTCACCAGTGACGTAGTGGGGTCGAGTGCACCCTCAGCAAGTTTGCAGACAACATGAAGCTGAGTGATACAGTTAATATGTTTGAGGGAAGGGATGCCATCCAGAGGGACCTTGAGAGGCTGGAGAATTAGGCCCATGTGAACCTCACAAAGTTCAAAAAGGCCAAGTGCAAGGTTCTGCATCTGGATCAGGGCAATCCCAAACATGGATGAGTGGGGGATGAGTGGACTGAGAGCAGCCCTGCCAAGAAGGACTTGGAGGTACTGGTGGATGAAAAAATGGACATGAGCCATCAATGTGTGCTTGCAACCCAGAAAGCCAATCATATTCTGGGCTGCATAAAAAGCAGCATGGCCAGCAGGTCAAGGGAGATGATTCTCCCCATCTACTCTGCTCTTCTGAAATGCCGCCTGGAGTATTATATCCAGTTCTGGGGCCCCCGGTACAAGAAGGACATGGACCTGTTAAAGCATATCCAGAGGAGGGCCATGAAAATGGTCAAAGGGCTGGAACATCTCTCCTATGGAGAAATACTGAGAGAGTTGAGGTTGTTCAGTCTGGAGAAGAGAAGGCTCTGAGCAGACCTTCTTGCAGCCTTTCAATACTTAAAGGATGTTTCTAAGAAATGCAGAGAGAGACTTTTTACCAAGGTCTGTAATCAATCAAGAGACTTTTTACCAAGGAGCAGTGGTTTTAAACTGAAAGAGGGTAGATTTAGATTGGACATAACAAAGAAATTTTTTACCACAAGGGTAGTGAGACACTGGAATGGGCTATCCAGAGAAGTTGTGGATGGCCCATCATTGGAAGTACTCAAGGTCAGGTTGAATCAGGCTTTGAGCAACTTGATCTGGTGAAAATGTCTCTGCCCATGGCAGAGGAGTGGGACTAGGTGATCTTTAAATGTGCCTTCCAGCCCAAACCATTCCATGATTCTATGACCTTGACTGGTTGCCAGATGCTCACCAAGACACTTTCTCACTCCCTTTCCTCAACAGGATGATGGTAGGAAATAAGATGAGAAAGTTCTCTGGTCAACATAAAGACAGGGAGATCACTTACAAATTAGTGTCACAGGTGAAAGAGACTCAACTTGGAGAAATCAATTTCTTTTTTTCCACTAAAATAGATTTGGATGATTCCCATGCTCAGCTTCACTGCTTCACTCCAGACTCTTCTACTTCCCTGCCCCTGAGAGGGCAGGGGGAATGGGGAGTGAGGTTTATGGTTAGTCCCTAACTGTTCCTCTCTGATGCTCCTTCCTCCTCACATTCTTCACCTACTCCACTGTAGGTCCTCTCCACTAGCTGAAACTCTCAGAAAAAAACCTCCTCAAGCATGGATCATCCATGGGCCACAGTTCCTGTCAGGAGAATTTGACCCACCATAGTCTTTCCATGGGCAGCAGTTCCTTGAGGAAATATTCACCTGTACCATTGTGGTCTCTCCGTGAGGCGCAGGAAAATACCTGCTCCAGTGCCTGGAGTACCTCCTCTCCCTTCCTTCTCTGACTTTGGTGTCTGCAGGGTTATTTCTCTCAACGAAGAGCTGGAAGGGGGAGAAGAACTACCAGCAATGGATGGGGATTAAATCAGGGATTACTTGAGAGAATTCAACCCACAGCAGTGTATGGGTCTTAATGGGCTGCTCCCAGGGGCATTGAGAGTTGGTTGATATCCTTGAAAGGCCATCTTTTAAAGATCCTAGAGACTAGGGACAGTTCCTGACAACTGGAGAAATTAAAATAATACACTCATTCTTGAAGAAGTCCACCAGGTCAACCCAGGGAACTGCAGCCTCCCTTCAGTCGCTGGGGCCATCATGGACTGAGTCCTCTCACAATACATTTCTGGGTACATGAAAGAAGATGACTGGGAACAGCCATCATGGATTTACAAAGGATAAATCATGCCTGACTAATCTAATTTCCTCCTCTGATAAAATGGCTGGATTTGTGGATGAAGAAAGAGGACTGGAAGTCATTTACTTTGTCTTTCACAAAGCTTTTGGTGCCATCTCTCACACTATTCTTTTACCTAAGTTAGGATGGTACAGTCTAAATAGGAGCATTTCCTCCTTTTTTTCAATATTAAACAAACGTAACTCTGCCCCTTACCATAGTGTTATCTCTAACCCAAACCCTGGATTTTCAAGAGACACCACTCCTTCCAAGGACGCAAGTTCATGAGAAAATCATTATATTGTGATCCCACAATTGCTTCTGGCATCCTCATTTCATTACCAGCACAAATGAACAGTGGTCTTTCTCCTCTCCTCATCCCTTAGGCAAACTCTGATTTTACTTCTTTCTCAGAACTTAGCTACTCACAGGAAACCCCATGGCATGAAGAGATGAAAATTTACAAAAAAGGATCGTATTTTGGAAATCCCCAGTTTCATTGCTCAACTTCATTTCATTCCCAGCTGAAGTGTAGCTGCAGTCTTCCTGCTTCTCTCACTACTACTCTAACAGTTTTAGGGCTAGCCCTAGTGCTAAGCCTAACCAGAATGCTAGCTGATCATGGGAGACACTACCCCAATCCAAAATCTGGAAGTTTCTGAGAAGATTATTTAGTTAGCCCTGACTCTCATTTCTCAGCCTCCTTGACTCCCCCACTGGCCTTCTCTAGCCTGGCCCCTGATGCTCTCAGCTAATGCCCTAGCCAAGCCTTGGTCTCAGTATTGGTTGCTTCCTTCCATCGTCCTGGGCCTCTCAGTGGTGGCTTGATCCCCAGCTTAGTCTCCAATGCTTTTTAGTGCTGGTTTGATGTCCCCAGCATGCCCTCAGGCTCTGCAGCAATCCACAGAGATGCTGCTGGTCTGGAAACCAGCAGACTACATGCATGTTCCATGTAAAAGCAGGACATTTTGTAACAAGTGTCCCTTTGAATCCAGACCTTTGTGAGGCCATGTCTTAGGAGGTTGGTATGAGGGTTCTGAGCACATTCCTGCAATCCCTGGGGCATGAACGCTTGTGGTCAAACCAATTTACACAGAATATAGCTGGTGACCTTGTGTAGGGCCGTTGTGATGAAAGTTAGGAGCCTCAGCAAGGACTTACCCTTATTTTCCTTAGAAGCTGCTTCTAAGCAGAGACTATCTACCTCAGCCATTGCCTGAGCTGCAATTCAGCTGTGTTGCAGTCATGTCTCTGTCTACCCATGCACCTCATTGGTCTGCACCCTCACATGTAGACTTGACTTCTCACCACAAAAGTGCCCCATGGGCTGGGCTGGGAGCTGCCCCTGGCTGCCTCCCTGCACCTGCCCTGCCCCCTTGCTAGGAGCACTTGCCCTGCTGGCCCAAGCACCCACTGCAGCACCCGGCCCCCTGGGAGCAGCCAGTACTCATACTTTTAACAATGGTATTGACATCATGATATGTTCATATATTATTGTGTACTTATAAAAAAATGCATTTTATCTTCATACTGAGTTTCATATTCCAACAAAGAAACTGATGTAACAGACATCCTAAGAGAAAAGTTAACTGTGGTACTGGAGTGCTGTGTACAGTTTATGGAGGTAGCTGTTCCAGATCAGCTGCATTTCCCCACATATTTTCTAAGCACTCAGGAGAAGTCCATGCAGGCTGAACTACCCACTAGCTTTGTGGGTTCCTGGTACATACCTTGAGGCAGTCCGTTTAGGCGAAGTCACAGACCCATCATTGTCCTGAGAAAGTCAAATGATGGGCTGGAGTGTTAGAATGGAAAAAAGGGTATGTAGTGCAATAGAGCAACCCCACAGAGTGCTTGAGTATGAGAAGCTCTCGGTTTTCATTATATTATATTGTGCCACTAGCAGAATAAAACTTCATGTCTACACGCTTTACTTGCTATAAAAAGGGATCATTTCCAGTGAAGGGTGAAGGCAGCAGGCAGCCCATAGCTTGGGGTGGAGAGTTTTAAGGCATTTAAAGTGTCAGTACCTTTTACTATTGTTCATTCTATTTCTGTGGACATATGCTTGTGCTCCGAGATACTCTTTGTTCCTTAGACACCTTCAAGGGCTAGGCAAAATATGTTTGTGTTTACCACACTAAAGAAAGGTGACAGATCTTTGTGCTGTTAGATATGTGTGTAGCCAGAGCTACCTTTTAATGACTGTATATGTGAATACACTCCCACTATAAATTCTTCAGTACTACATCTCACTCTAGTGTAGCACATAAATCTTCTTTCTTGATTTTAGCCTTTTGGTGGGTCAGATAGTCCCTGAGAACTGTTAAAAATGAGCTGACTATGTAGCATTACCTTTGACAGCAATTTTTATGTGTAAAGATAATGAAATTTGTTTGCACTCAACAACAGAAACAAGGCTTTATACTTGAAAAGAATAAAATATGTCCCCTTTCAGCATCCAATGCCCTTTGGAAAAAATCCTATAGTCCTTTCTTATGTCCTTCCCACACCTGTTACTACTGAATGTAACCAAATCCAGTCTTTTCATTCAGTCTACTGGTTATCATACTGCAGCCACAACTCTTGGCTCAGGATGAAGGAACTGAGAATAAACTGCAGCTCTGCTTCACACCTAGCCAGAGCTCTGCTAGGCCAACTGAGAAAGTTTTTAATTTTATTTGCACTGAATGCTACTGAGAAAGAATTGAAAGCTATGCAGTATTTATATAAAATAAGTGCCCTAGGATCAGTTTTGCTTTTCATATTCACTAGGTGGAAGTTGTCTTTACAGCCTTTTGAAGCCCTATAAACCCTTAAGATACATCTGGTTTGAGCTGTAGCTATTTCTTTATTAATCTGAGCATTTTTTGGCTTTGGCTCCTGTACATTATCTAAAGCTTGCTCAGCCAGCTGGCCTGAGGAAGAGAGCAAAACTCATTAGAACATGCAAAGAATATGCCTAACATCACCATTTCAATTCCTGCATGATCAGCCCACAATCTACAAAGAAATTTCAGACGGACTTTGTTGCCAGGACATCCACAGGAGATGGGAACAATGTCAACGACAATCTAGCTAAGACTTAGTTTTCTGGGTAGAAATGAATAAACTGCTGTTCCCACTAAATATGTACTCAATGATATGGTAAGTCCTTAAACCTTTACCTTTGAATTATTGCTTTTAGCAGACTTGCATGCTCATTCTCCAAGTTGCGGATAGGTAGAATAGAAAGATGTTTCTGGGCACTAAGCATACTACTGAAGATGATCAGGAGGAAACGGGTATACTTTATACCTGGCAACTGAGAAAAGATAAAAAAATATAAAGGATAATCTCTGCTGATCTTAGAAGATTTTCTGGAAAGGAAAAAAAAGAAAAAAGTTTAAAAAGAAATTAAGATGTTCCTATTTGCTCAAACCCAGCCCCATCAATTTCCACAGACACTGAAATAGGACCTAAGTCTTGGGAATGATTTTGACTAAATGGGCCTTTTTAGTTTTGGAAGTGTAGACTGACTTCATTCAGCTACTATTGAAAGAGACTGGGATTATCTGGTTCAACATGGCAGCAGTTGTTAACAAGCAGAAATTTTTGTGAGTGGTTATGTTAGCTTCAGCTTTTCCATTAATTTCACCATCTTTCATTGTGTCTATACTACTAAATTAAACAGGGATGGGTTATTCCTGGACACTGGCATACTCTTGTTTATACGGCTTTTTTATGGAACACGAGGATTTTACGTGTCCCTGGCATGGAATTGCATTGGGACAATCAGTCTTCTCCTAAGCATTTTCCAGACACGATAGGGAAGGAATTAGCACCGGCCAGGGATTATTTATCATACTAACTTTAAAAGTAGTCTGTTTTGGATGCTAGGCAAGTTTAATAGCCCATAAGGGGATAGACTGTTCTATTTACATCAGGGCAAGAAAAATTTCTCAGGCTTTTTCTAATCTCACAAGATAGGTATAGGCTATATGCGTTTATGTCTACGTGTCTCTTTTTCTCCTCTCTAATCTCCTTGGTATCATCTGGGGTGTGGCTGTGAGGAGCTTCTTGGCAGAGGAGACACAGATACTTCCATTCCTTGTTCCTTCTTCATATACATTGAGGATAATATTATTTACAAAGTGCTAGTAATTTTACACTTCCATAATAATGACACAAGTTATATATAACTTACAGTTTTCTTTAGAATACTTACAGAAGAACATGTGCCTGACTGTAACAATTGCTCCTGATTGTTCAGGAATTTCCTGGAATCACTAGTACAAAGGAAGAAGTGTAACCAGTTCACCATTAAGATTTTGCCATGTTTGCTTGTATGCAAAATAATATTTTATATTAGGGTTTGAACCTTTACAGCTCTCTGAGCTGATGTATAATTCACTTCACAGTCATTGAAAACCAATGCATCCTTGAATGTTTATATTCCCATCCCCACAGCTTAGACCTGAATTATATAACTATATCTAGCATCTACCCTTACTACTGAAAAAGGTTATTGTTTTCCTGGTTTAAGGGGAAAATGAAAATAAATATTAAGATATTAATAAATATTAAGATAATATGAATAAAATTTTTAAGTTAAAATGTTTTCCTTTCATGGCCACAATATAATCAGAAAATAACTTTGTAAAGAAACAACTTTTTTAATACTTTACAAGCATTTAATCAAAACTTCCAGGCTAATTGATTTTTTTATTTAATGACACATAGAAATAATCCTGAGTGTTGCTAATATTAATGTGGAAGAACACTATGTATAAGCAATATGGAGGGATAAATATGATAATATTAGAGAAAGAGAACATATGTAAGGGTATGGTTAATTGTGCTTTTGCTAAGAAGATGCCTTTAACACCTGTTGTTCATTCCCCTTTAAGTTAAGAATGTCAAAGACAAAAAAAAATACTAAAGTAGATGGTAAATGAGCTCCATCTTAATGTCTAATTTGAGAGGTTAATAAATCTCAACATGGCTTTTATATAGTGTATGTACTGAGTACTTACATATATCAGAATATTTAAGATGGATACTTCTGCTTTTCTGGAAGAAGATTGGAAAGATACCACAGAGTATTCAGTGGTGTCAAACAAAGCAGGATGATGGGAAGAAATCAGAAAACATGGATTGACAAAGATTTGGTGGTCAGACAGAAAACAATCTTGGAACCTGCCATAGTTCAGGATGTTTTTATTAGAGAATGAAACAAGGTATGGTCTTTTTTTTTTTTTTCTTTCCTATATTAATGATCAAATCCCAGTATTAACTGTGAGGCTTTGGTAACTTCCTTTCTTCTTCTGTCTCTCTTCGTACCAAAAACATAAGAAAATATGCTTCCTCACTGCAGAGACAATAATTCAAGCAATGTATAAGACAGCAGTGGAAAGAACGCAGCACAAAGAAACTGTATTTACAGAGATGAGAATGCACATAAAAATATTCTGACTTCAGGAAAAAAAACAACAAACCCTGCAATTGTATTGCAAGGCTGAAGTTTCTGTGAGAAAAAACAAAGTATCTTCACAGGGATTTTTATGTACAATTCCTACAGGTGTATCACAGACTCAAGCTGATGAAGAAGAGGTTCCCTTGAGAGAGAGGTTCTCTGTCAGGATGAGGATGTGCTTTGCTGACAGATTTAGCAAAGTTTGCTAACTTTTCTGACAGGGTTAAGGAGAAGTCGTCATTTCTTCGATAGCCTGGGACTTCAGCAAGCCAAAAAAGGGAGAAGAGAAAAACAAATGTGCACTCTACAAGAGAAAAGCCTAAAAGAAACAGAAGAAAAGCTCTTTTGCACTAATGACTCCTTAGGTTCCTAAGCAGAGAATGTTTTTCTGAGACACACAAAGGACTTCACAGCATGCATGCAGAATCATACCCAACACTTGTTTAAGTGCATCCACATTTTCATATTCTCCCTGTGAGGTGATCTAAGACCTCATCTCACATTTCAGTAGATCCTACAGATTGCATAGGAAGTATCAAACAGGAAAAATGGAAAGTAGCAGCCTTGATACTGTCAGCACTCGTGGATGTTGCAGGTACATAACTGGAAGCCAAAGAAAAAAGTGAGACAGAGGTAGCTATTCTCATAAGGAATACTATTGCAGGGGCTGCTGATATTTGATTAAATTTTTTTTTTTCTACCTTTTTTCCCTTCATGTTAATACCTTAAAATGTCCCATTTCCTGTTCTATTTCTATTATCTCTGTTTTCTGTGTGAGTAGTTATTGCAGTGTGAGGTGGATAAAGTAACCTGTTATCTGTTAAAACACTCAATATATTAAAATAAATTGCTGTTCAAAACTACCTCTTTGGCTTCAAAAATCATGCTGAGCCCTACAGACAGAGAGTAAATCAGTGGATCAGAATTCAATGTGCATCCACCTAACTTTTCAAAATAAATTTCTTCTGTAGCTGTTTTAAAGATTTAAGGGGATAGAGAATAATAGCATGCTCTTGCATGTATTTTCCTGGGGCTAATCAATGTTATGAAATACCATTTATTTTGCATTTAAAAGAGAGATCTGTAAAAATTCATACCATTCTTTTGTTTTAAGTATTGACTGACAATATGAAATACCTTGTCAAAGTTGCCTTTGTGCAGGTAAACTCACCTTTTAATAAAAAGGAAAATTCTGATGTCTCTGCCTTGAATATGGACAATTAACTGGAAAACACTAAAAATGTAATATTTGAATGAAGCTGTCAGAAAAGAACATTAAATAAAATGAAGGTAAAGGACTATTTATATTCACGTACTTGAACAGTTTTTGATACTAAGTCATACCAGAAGTTTATTAGCAGAATGTTTTTTGACAGCACTAAATAAAGCGTAAAGTGATCTCCCAATGATAGCACTGTTCAGTAGGCAACAATAAGATTATTTTCTGTTTTTCTACAATGAATCTAATTAAATAAAGCTAATGGTCACACAAAGTGCAAATTAAGAGATAAATAAATGTTCTGAATGGTTTATAAATTAGACTAGAGTACATCAAGCTCTAAAATTCCCATTAGAATTCATTGCATAAATAAACTGGGATTGTGATGGCCTTGTAGCAATCTCTAGTACACAGATTCCAGAGACTGGATAAAATCTGCTCTTAGAAAGATCAGATGGCCACTCAGCAGAATCCTAGGAAAGACTTGTAGCTTCACTAGTGGGATTCATCACAGTGTAGAAGACTATTCATGTCCATTCAAAATCAGTGAAAAGAAAGATAGAATTTAAGGATGCAAGTCATCAAAGTCATTTTAGACATCCGCCTTAGGCTCAGGTGATTCATGACCTAAAGATGTCTATATCTCCTCATTAAATATAAGCGGAGGTTAAAATAGACAGCTTAAAGGTCTGTTTCAATAGTCATCTCATTTCACATCTATGAAACAACATTTTCCCAAATTCCATGATAACTATTCATTTCAAAATGAAGGCATTCTCCAGCCATGGCCTCTTTTGGTAATCCAGTCAATGTGGAGGTAGTATTTAAGAAATTGCTGAACATTTAGAATGGGACACATCATCAAGGAGATAAGCTTAACTGTCCAACAAGAAATGATGTAGAAATTCAGAAATGCATGATTTTACTTTCAGAAGAACTCAGCATGACTATGAAATTTCTGACGGAAAGCAGGGTGAAGGTGCTAATGCCAGCAAGCTGTGAGAGCTGGCATTTGGATTTATGAACGCAAATTCTTCATTGGGATTGCAAGCAGGCAAGCAGCCAATTCCACTAGAGGTTTACAGCTAGGCGCTAGTGGTGAGGTAATTCTGAACTGGCATGGAAATCTGGATCCAGCTGATACTCCTCTGATAGCCTTTGGCAGTCAGAAGGCTGCCACCTACAATTATTTTTTATAGCTGAATGGTAATTTTCAGGGAAACTTCAGAGCAGATATTTCACAATCTCACATGGGACTCTGTAAAAAAGTTGTTGGGTGTTAACATCTTATTTATGACTAGCACCTTGCTCTACCTTTACAGCAACCAGAAGGAAAGTGGCAAATTATATTCTCTAAACACTCCTTCTCAATTATGTCTCTGTGCTTGGCCAGGACATAGCTTTTGATAAATTCACTCTTGCTCTTTTCAGGCAAAACATCAACGCAAATATTCCTGCCTTTCCTTGGAACCCAAGTTGTAGCACCTTTAGTTTGGATTTTCTGGGACTAGTGACAAATAACAGACTGTCACTTTTGAAATTAGTATAAATCCCTAATATGAATATGAATATAACTATGCATCCCTTATACTATAGGGATCAGACATCACAGTGGGGAAGACTGATAATTATTTATCAAACCTTATTTTTTTGGAATCTACATTAGTCAGAGTTGGTACAGCACAAATCTCTGACAGGAAAATGAATAAATCATGGGAGATATAAGAGAAAACTATTGACTACCAAGAAACTAGAGGATGGAAAGGAAACACCAGTCAAATTAATTGGTTGCACCTCTAACAGTTTGTCTGCAGGTGTTTGATCCACATACAGTTCTGTTGCCTGATATCTACCAGTGGAACAAAGAATTTTTTGCTTTTTTAGAGTCAGTGAGACTGAAATGACAAGGACTTTCAAGTGTATAAAATGTGATAAGCTTAAATACAGCAGCTTTAAATGTTTTTAACATAGCAGTTTTAAATAAAGCAGTATTGGTTTCAATCAGGAGCTGAGATAGTCCAAAGAAAAAATGTCCCATCTCTGCCCCATCCCTGGCAATGTTCAAGGTCAGGTTGCAATGCAGCTCTGTGCAGCCTAATCTAGTTGACTATGTCCCTGCTCATTGTGGGAGGGTTGGACTAGGTGACTTTTGAAGGTCCCTTCCAACCCAAACTGTTCTATGATTCTGATCTAAGAATTAGAAAAAGAGTAGGCATCAGAATATGCTTAAAATGACACATGCTTTCCCCTTTGGTTGTATCTTTTTTTTTTTCTTTTCTTCTTCTTCTTCCTGATGTATTTTTCCCTTTTTTGGGAGAATGGAGAACTTAAGTGGAATTTTTGCTGCTTGTAAACTATTTGGCATGTTTGAAATGCAGGAGCTTCTCAGAACAGATATAGATTAGAGAAAACAAGGACAGATAAATATATTTCATAATTAACAAATTGATATTATAATGATTCCATTTTTGTGATTGAATATGCATATATATATGTATATATATGTATCAGAATCAAGACCACTGTGATGGGAATGGTTATGAAACTGGCAAATCAGGACAGTTTTAAAGTTCTAAACAAAATATTACTTAATTCCTTCATTAACAACATACTTTCTGCTAAAGGTTAATTCTCATGTGTCATTAATAATCATTGATACATATACAAAACTCTTAGTCTTTAACAATCACATTGTAAACTAGCTATGCAGATGAAATCTCACAGAGCTGGCTTCAGTCCCTGGTGGCTTTTACTCACAGAGGCCGCAATGACCAGGCTTGAGAGCTCATTGACAAAAGAAGTTAGAGCCTACATGGGATTATCTTCTTTCCTTGGTTTTCTTCACTTCTCTAATTTTTTTTTTTAATATTTTTCTGTTGCCTCCCCTCCCAGAAAAGACAGCTTTCATCTGCTCCTGAAACTGCCTGTCTTCCTTTTGGTTTTACCAGTCATCCTTCCTTTGTAGTTGGCAGGATGTCCTGCCTGTCTGCACTCCCTTGTGCATATCTGCCTGGTAGCTTTTTGTTACTTGAGTGCCTGCTACGTGTAGCTACAAACATCTTTCTTTGCCTCTTTGGTGGTCACTTTGCTTACACACTCATGTAAAATGCTTACACGTTATGTTTGGTCCTGCTATCACGGCGTTACACAGCACATAACGCTGTTGTTAGCTGTGCTACTTTAGTATGCCTACATTTTGTTTCAAGGCAAAAAAATAATAATTGTACCCTAATGTATGCATTTATAATTGCCAGGTGCTGTAGGCCTTTGCTTTGGCTTCATCACTGCCCACCATCACCAGACCTGCCCACCAGATGAGGTTGCAATGGAAAGGGCCTTGCTGTGGAGGGAGCACGAGCAGGTTGCTGTTTTCCTTTGTGTTTGGCATGCGTGCTCAAGTGGGCTCTTTATTTAAAATGGACCAGCTCCCCTCTCAGCTCTTCTCTGGGATCAGTGTGCCTGTAAGGGAAGAGAAGGAAACAACTCCTCTGTGCTGGATCAGCAGCTGAAGTGTCCTGAAGAGAAAATGTTTGTGCTTGGACCTCACAGAGCAATCATTTGGCTCACAGGAAGGATTTGAGCAGAAAGCACAGGCTAATGTTGAAACAGATATGGGATGAGCCAAACGGTTCAGCTTCCCCGCAGTGTGATTGTTTGAAACAATCCCATTTCGGTATACAATAGCACACACTAAGGAGGTTTTAGTTTTCCTGTATACAGTACGTTCATTGCTTATGTTGTCAGGAGATCTGTGTCAGCATGCCAAATTCAGTGAAAAATGCAGCAACTTAACATTAAATTTTAATTAAATGGGAAGTCAGTATTGTATTATGGTGAGATTCCAATCTCTTTGGAATTAACATCAAACTTCCCATTAGCATTTCTAAAATTTGGCTTTGTAGAGTTAGGTTTGTTTTTGTTTGTGTTTTGATTTTTTTCCCCTTCAGATACTATTTAATTAAATAAAGTTCTGATGGGATTTTCCATGGAAAAATGTATTATAATTCTTTTAATATTCATTAAATATTAATATTTTTCAGCAACTCTATTAGCAATACTTTGTAAGTGTGTAGAACTTTGAACACTTTTGACCCCAATAAATTTCCACAACTCTTTGCATCTTCTCTTCAGCCTAAAAAAAGGAGATTAAGATTGAATAAAGGTAATAAATTAGGTTCTAAAGTTTACAACTAACTTGCTTGCAATTAACTTGAACTTTAGGTTTAATCTTCTTCTGGTCACTTAGGTACCTAAATGCTTTCAGCTTCTGTCTTGATCTAACAGATTTAACTGTGTAGGTGTACGCAAGAATTTTGTATGTCTTTTCTTGGATCAGAAAATGTCTTTTCTTGGATTTGAAAAATGTCCAGCGCAAAGATTCCATGGACTTTTAGAGCTCAGTGCTACTAGAATAACATGTGTTACTAGAATAACTGAATTTCTAGTATCAAGATTTTTATCAGGTGAGTGATGTTTACAGCCTTCCAATATTTGTTGCTTCAAAAAAGCAAACAACCCTCTCTAAATACACTTTGTTGAAGCTTCTCAGGATAGGCAGCAGTGTAATCAGCCAAAAACTTATATTTGAAAATCTTGGACTCAAACCTGTACTTATCTGCCTTAATTAAATCATCTTGGTTGTGAAAGGTGCTGTCAGCATTCTGAGCCTCAGAATTATACAGTTGTTTTAGCAATGATCATCCAGTCAGGCACACCTAGCCTGGACTTTAAACTTCACAATTAGGAGGAATAGCTATGCTTACATCTAAAGAGATGATATGTAATTACAGATCTAATGTCCTGGTAATTATTGATTTAAGATCCTAATAGGAACCCAAATCAGCAATCTGGTCCTAAAGGCAGAGTTTCAGGATAGGTTATGCAAGTGCTTTACTTCTGAAAATCAAAATCCAAGTGTAAAATGTCAGACACCTGAAAACTAAAGCAATAAAATAAAATAAAATAATTCTCACTACCTGTTCTGCCAGATGGAACTACATAAAACTCAGAGAATATATGACTCAAGGAGTTAGTTAAAAGTAAAAATAACAGAGGAAATATGTAATTATCCATGAAAATGGTATAGTTCATCTGTATTCAAAATTCTGAACCTGAATACTTTCAAAATAGCCTCTTAAACTAAGTACCTCAATTTGATTTTAATATTCCTTACCTAGAATAATCTCATATGGGTCCAACTGCTCTCTGGAAATGTTTGTCTTTTCCCATTAGCTACAGAGGGAACAGTATAACTATCAGCTTTTCAAACTGTTGAGATGAATCCAAAGCCTAGGGGTGTGAAACTGTAGTTATACAATAACCCAGAAGTGTTTCTCTTTGGAGACAGCTGGACACCTAGATTTTGTCTCATGACCAGTCCTGTTTATGATTAAGAAACTACATATTCTTTCTAGTAAGTACCTATTTCTGGATGGTCCCACGATATCAGCTGCATGCCTGTGCTGAAAGTATTCCTTAGACATAGCATGAGCTAGTCCTTTTCCACATGAACTGAGGCACTGGATGTATCCAATGACCTTTTCTGGATGTGTTCCTGTGCATCTGGTACTGTCAAGAAATAAATTTCTACTGGAGAACACTACAGCTCTCTTTTTAGGATGACATAGAAAATACCTAGGAATATGCTGGACAGATCTAGTAGATGTTGAGCTGGAGATGTTGGCACAGTGGAATCTATAGACTTATATAAGGAAAGAAATTATATTCTGCACTATACTAATTATAGGCATAGTAAATAAATCAATATATATTAAATGTCCTGGAAGCAGTGACTGAAAATCAGGACCTGCTTTTTGCTGCTTGTAGGCTTAATTCCCACATTACAAGGACAGGTTCTTTCCTCTGTAGTCTTCTTTGGCATGAGGAATTTTGAATTTCTTTCTGAATGTTACATAGCTACAACAGAAGCGAAGAGTGACATAATCCCAGAAAAGTTCAGAGGCTTATGATTATGGAATAACGTCATGCAAATTTGGATTCCTACAGGTCTCTCATTCTATAAGTGAATATTCAGTCCACGAAGCTATTTCATAAAAAAGGCAGGAGTCACCAGCAGCTGTTTTAAAAGCAAGAGTCTACAACTATGATTAGCTGTAATTCTTCCTCAGTGCATGTGTATACTGGGACATCAACTGAATGTTGGATTACTGGAGCTCAGTATAATTTAGGAGAGAAAAAGGATTTGAAATGTTCAAAACACAGAAGTTCTGCACAGGCACAGAAACATAAGTCTTGATCCCGGAGGACTTCAAAGTCAAACAAGGGTTGCTCTTTTTCACAGAGATTTTCTGGAACGTAATTCTGTATTTAAATGCCTGAGTTCCACCTAATATATTGGAGCTATGCCAGGGGAAACATAAATAAAGAGAAAAAAACCCAGAACTTTGAACAAGATAAACAGAGTTTTCTTTGCAATGAAGAACATTTTTCTTCTTTTCTAACAGTATAGAGACACTGTAAGGATTTTAGCCTGTTTATAATTTATAGGACTATTCATAATAGTCACAAAGTTGTTCATCCACCTTCAATTTAACTTTGTATTTATATAACTAAAACATTTTTGTACCTTTGGGAAAGTTTCTTTGTGTGTTTTTTGGAATTGTTTGGTTTAGGTTTTTTAATGTTTAAATATTTAAGTTCTAAATGTGCAAGGAGCTGTTAAGCTGCATATAAATCATTAATAATACAGTTTACACTATTAAATATTGCATAATTTCACTGACATATTTTCAAATGATTAACATAAGACCATTGTATTTTTTACCTTGCAGACAACCTTAAACTGCAACGGCTGGTGTATGACTTAATGAATAATCTTCTAGGAGTCAATGATTAGCTTAAAAGTACTTTAAAGTTCTTCCTGGCAAGCAGTAACCTTATTTTAGGAGTACTTAAATAGGCTTACAAACATCAGTTGAAATTGCTTTTATCGCCCCTAGCTTAGTATAAATTTATAGAGTGTGATATCAGAGAACCTGAAAAAGTGAAAAGGACTGGACTTCTAGTCAAGGTTCTTGGGGCATAACATGCTTGTAGCCCTGGAAATCAACATCACAATTATCTTACCTTTTTCATTGATAGTAAAACAGCCATTCTATAATTGTTTTTCTTTATCTGAATATTAGACAGCACTAAAGAAATTGCTCTAATGAGTGAAGGCTCAATAAAGGTGTCTATTTAATAAAGATTTTTTTCTTTTTTTTTTCTTTTTCTTTCTGAATAGATTCAGTAATACTGGCATGTGTTGGATTCTTCTCACCTTTATGCACAACTAGTAATAAAACAATTATGGTCTGTTGCTCACTGATCTTCAGAATTCTACATTTTTCCTTTTTTAAGTAGTTAAATTTACTGATGAAAAGAGAAACATAAAAAGGTAGTAGCTCAAATGTGATTCCCAAATAGTGCCTGAAATTTGATCTAGTTTTGATGTCGGAACACCACGGGATGGAGAAACTAAATAACGTATAAAACTAACCACCCTTGCAGCTCATTTTCTGTTCTACTACCATCTAGGATGCACTTTGGTAATTATGTGAAGATTGGTAGCATGATCTTAGTATGAATACACTTTTACATTTTTAACACAAACCAACACATGATGCATGAAAAACCATTGTTGTAATCCAAGATCAAATATTGGTTCTAATAATAAGCATAAAGCAATTAACAGGGAAAAAATGCACAGACGTGTACCTCGGGTATGTTAGAACATAAGCATGTGATTAAAGCTGAGAATATGTCAATTTCTTTCATGAACCAGGATTTTTTCTTGGCTAAAAATTTTCAATAAATATGTTTACAGCCTGCCATCATAAAGTTTTTGAAATAAATTCTTATTTCTAGAAGATGTTGTGTGTTTCAGCTGACGTAAAGCCAGTAGATGTGTTGCTTCTGTTTACACTAGTTTTTGACACTTTTTGAATTAAAAGTAAGATGATATTGACATGGACTTGGGAAAGATGCTGATGTGGCTAAAACTCTGACCTCACTCTAAAGAACACAGACCAGAGGTAAGCAAATACATTTTCAGTGGTCTTTCAGTTTTTTGTTGAAATTAAGATATTTGTTCAGCACTACATGCTAGTAGTTTAAAAACAAATGAAGTCTGGGAGTTGGGTTTTACATGTGAGTGATGTAAAAGAAGCCTAGTACAGCCGAATCATAAATAGATGCATTCTCCTGAAAATTATTACATACCTTTGGAGGAGTGTGAATTGCTTGATTAAAAATTGTTGCTTTTAGTGTGAAATACTTTGTCAGAATAGAACATACAAATCAGTGATACATAACTACAATTTTATACATGTCAAGTGTCAAGGATTCACTGAGTGACACATTAGTTTGCCAGTCACACAGTCGCACAGTAATTGCCACATTTCTTAAGGGTAGGCATCACACTGTCTAAGGAGCTCTGTGTTTCTCTCCCTGTATCCCAGATGCTCTGTTACTTCTCTGTGTGAAATCAGATATAGTAATGAAGTAAGTCCGAGAGAGGCAGTGAGAGAGAGAGACTTACCAACAAAAAATATCACATACACAGATGAAAGGTTTATAAATAAAATACCATTCCAAGACAATACTGAAGGAGGGAATAAATTCTAAGAAGGCCTTCTCTGTGCCACAGCATTATGAAATCAGCCTCATATTTTTCCTCCTATAGATATATAGCAGATTTTGTGAACTTCTTTTTTTTTTCTTCACTTTTTTTCCCCCCACTTATGCCATTAGCTTGATAACTCTGCCCCTGTGAGATTTAAAACCTGGTGCACTGAGTGGAGCTTTTAATGCCATTATTATTATTACTGTAGTACACAAAGAAAATGCTAATGCAATTCTATATAGTGTCTTCTATATATACTGAAAAATTCCCTTTAAAACCTAAATTAACACCTTGTATGCCTTTAAAGCCTAATAGTGTGTTCCCCTCTGCTTTTCTAGTGAAAAATTAACCCTTTATGTTGTAATCAGTTTTATAAATTTTCAGACCTTGATAGCATACCAAACTGGGAGGGGTGGCTGACACTCCAGAGGGCCACGCTGCCATCTAGCATGACCTGGACAGGCTGGAGTGCTGGGCAGGGAAGAACCTCATGAGGTTCAACAACAGCAAGGGTAGGGTCCTGCACCTGGGGAGGAAGAATGCCAGGCGCCACTATAGGTTAGGTGTGGACCTGCTGGAAAGCAGCTCTGAGGAGAAGGATCTGGGGGTCCTGGTAGACAGTAAATTATCCATGAGCCAGCAATGTGCCCTTGTTGCCAGGAAGGCCAATGGAATCCTGGGCTGCATAGGGAAGAGTGTGGCCAGTAGGTCGAGGGAGGTCATTCTCCCCCTCCACTCGGCACTGGTGAGGCCACAACTGGAATACTGTGTCCAGTTCTGGGCTCCCCAGCTCAAGCGGGACAGGGAACTTCTGGAGAGAGTCCAGCGTAGGGCAACAAAGATGATTGGGGGATTGGAGCACCTCCCTGATGAGGAAAGGCTGAGAGAGCTGGGACTCTTTAGCCTGGAGAAGAGAAGGCTGAGGGGAGACCTTAGTCTTGCTTCTAAGTATCTAAAGGTTGGGTTGAAGGAGGATGGGGGCAGACTCTTTTCAGTGGTTCCCAGTGACAGGACGAGGGGCAATGGGCACAAGATGGAACACAGGAAGTTCCACTCAAACCTAAGAAAAAACTTCTTTATGTTGAGGGTGCCAGAGCACTGGAAGAGGCTGCCCAGGGAGGTCGTGGAGTACCCTTCTCTGGAGATTTCCAAGACCCGCCTGGATGCAGTCCTGAGTAATGTGCTGTAGGCATTCCTGCTTTAGCAGGGGAGTTGGACTAGATGATCTCTAGAGGTCCCTTCCAACTCTGAAAATTCCATGATTCCATGATTCCGTAATCACAGAATTACCGTGATTGGAAGGGACCTCTGGAGATCATCTAGTCCAACCCCTCTGCCAGAGCAGGCTCACCTACAGCAGGTTGTACAGGATGGCGTCCAAGCCAGTTTGGAATGTCTCCAGAGTCAGAGACTCCACCACCTCTCTGGGCAGCCTGTTCCAGTGCTCTGCCACCCACAAAGTCAAGAAGTTCCTCCTCATGTTAAGATGGAACTTCCTATGTTCCAGTTCGTGCCCATTACCTCTTGTCCTATCACTGGGCACCACTGCAAAAAGACTGGTGCCATCCTCCCGGCACCCTCCCTTTAAGTATTTATAAACATTGATGGGATCCCCCCTCAGTCATCTCCAGACTAAAAAGATCCAAGTCTCTCAGCCTTTCCTCATAAGAAACATGTTCCAGCCCCCTCATCATCTTCGTAGCCCTCTGCTGTACCCTCTCCAGCAGCTCCTTGTCCTTCTTGAACTGAGGAGCCCAGAACTGGACAAAGGACTCCAGGTGCGGCCTCACCAGGGCAGAGTAGAGGGGGAGGATAACCTCCCGTGACCTGATTGCCACACACCTCTTGATGCACCCCAGGATGCCATAGGCCTTCTTGGCCACAAGGGCCCATTGCTGGCTCATGGTCATCCTGTTGTCCACCAGGACTCCCAGGTCCCTTTCCATAGAGCTGCTTTCCAGCAGGTCAAACCCTAACCTGTACTGGTGCATGGGGTTATTCTTCCCCAGGTGCAGGACCCTACATTTGCCCTTGCTGAACTTCATGAGGTTTCTCTCTGCCCAGTTCTCCAGCCTGTCCAGGTCACGCTGAATGGCAGCACAGCCTTCCGGTGTGTCAGCCACCCCTCCCAGTTTTGTGTCATCAGCAAACTTGCTGATGGTACCTTCTACCCCTTCATCCAGGTCACTGATGAATATGTTGAACACGACTGGACCCAGTACTGACCCCTGGGGAACACCACTTCTCACAGACCTCCAACTAGACTCTGTGCCACTAATCACAACCCTCTGAGCTCTATCTGCCAGCCAGTTTTCAATCCACCCCACTGTCCATTCATCCAACCCACACTTCCTAAGCTTGCCTATGAGGATGCTGTGGGAGATGAAAGCCTTACTGAAGTTGAGGTAGACAACATCCACTGCCCTCCCCTAATCTACCTGTCCAGTCACGCCATCGTAAAAGGCTATCAGAGTAGTCAGGCATGACTTCCCCTTGGTGAATCCCTGTTGGCTACTTCTGATTGATAACCTTCTTTTCCTCCAGATGCTTTGAGATGATGCCCAGAAACAGTTGTTCCATCATTTTTCCAGGAATGGAGGTGAGGCTGACTGGCCTGTAGTTTCCCAGGTCCTCCTTCTTGCCCTTTTTGAAGACTGGAGTGACATTGGCTTTCCTCAGTCCTCAGGCACCTTCCTTGTTCTCCAGGACTTTTCAAAGATGATGGAGAGTGGCCCAGCTCTCCAATCTTCTCATGTTCTCCACCTTCTCAATAGATTCTTCCTGTTCCTCCCTTTATTCATTAGCAGAACTAGTTTTTGTTCACTAGGGAAATTCAACTTGGCATCTCTCATATATACATATATACATATATACATATATACATATATACATATATACATATATACATATATATATATATAAAAAACCACACATACTCCCACAGATTAACACAGCCTTAAACACCTGCAATATATGTATGTAAAACATAGACTTAATAGTTTGGTCTCTTTTCAGTTAAAAAATAACTAGACTGCATTTTATTTTTAACTTTTTTTTAAATATTCCCCATGTTTCAGAATATGGATTAATGTCACAGACTGAAATTGTAGTACTTTATATATCTCAATTTCCATTAAATTAACTTTTTTTTTCCTGTTTCTCCCTTTTTTCCCTTTTTAACAACAAGGAGGTGTGAGTCACTATGAAAGAAGTTACAGTGGTGAGAGTACACGAAAGTGAGTGTTACTGAAAACCACAACAGGACTATGAAGCTCAAGAGCTGATAAAGACTATTGGTTACTATATAGGCTAGAGTATAATTTAAGGTGCAAATAAGAAAAGATACAGTGTTAACCTAACTTGAGATCAGTGCAATTTAACAATATAAAAGTCTGAAATTTAAATATTATTAAATGTAAAATTCATTAAAACAGTTTCAATCCACCTAAATCCTACCATAATTAAGGAATAGGAAACAAAATTCCACCAGCAACTTGTCTGCAAGAACTCTTTTATGTCTTTATTGCTGAATAGCTATTACAGATTCCTTGATCTATTAACATCGCTTCCAAACGTCAGATTCTGTGGGTGTGTAAACTGAAGCTCACAAGTGTTCAGAAACAGTTATTCTGAGATGATGATCATCTACCTGCTGACTACAACTTCATTGCCATCAGCATTAGGATGAACTTAGGTTCTCCGAAAAAAATCCTGAAGAACAAATGGTGTTCCCAGCATTAATAAATAGTGGCATTATTGGATGTGTCTGTGCACCCGTGCACAATAAATTACACAGTAATCTAGCAATTACAGCATTTCCCCAAAGAACAAGTGACACAGGTACCAGACTCCTTGACATAAAACATGCATTAACCTGGATTATGCCATTCTCCACTCTTTCTTTTGAACTGTGTTTGGTGCAGGGAGACAGAAAGGGGGCAGACAAATGAGATGTGAATTATTCAATTCAGGTGAGCTGTGGATCTTCAGAAGCACCTTCCTCTCTACAGTGATGGTCCAGGGATGTTTGGCAACTACCTCAGAACAATGAATTATTTCCCCATTTAATCTAAATTAGATATTTAAGTCATTATTTTAAATAGGGTCTTTAAAATAAATTGCCTCTTTTAAAACCTTGGCTTCTATTTGACCAATATTGCAAATATTAACATTCACACTATATTTTGAAAAATACCAGTTGGCTGGCATATGGCAACTATCTTTCTTTGCTGTCTAAACAAGGACTCTGTGATTCATGAAAATACATATGGATCTAAGGAGAAACTATGAAATAGATATTTAACTTCTCATGGTCATCCTGCCATAATTAGGTGCTTGCATCACTGATTTCAGGGAAACTATATAACGATAAAATTTCAGAATGGTGAGGTTCTGTAAAGTGAAATATGTTGCATATTAATTATCAGTTTTTCTTTCAAAGATATTTCCAGCAGAAAGACGGTCTTAAATAGTGTCAGATCTCTTTGCTACTTCCACGTATCTACTTCTATTTCATGAAACAAAGCTTATTTTTAAAAAATACTTCTGTTAGATTTTCCAGAAGCAATGATGTAAAACTTTATGAAGAGATGATATGAAATTAAAGTAACAACAAATGTACCACTACATGTATTCATTTAAAATCTTCAAAATTGTTGAAGTGCATTTTTGCTTCTTTTTTGACTTATTCATTGTACATTTTAATCCCATGTTTCACCATTCAAAATTATGTTTTCTTTTGTACCTAGGGTGTGGCCACATTTCACTGTGATTTGTGCCCACAACTCATACTATTGCATTTTATCCTGAATTTTCCATTCTCTGCTGAATGTTATCAAACATAAACCTATATGTCTCTATGTTTTGCTTCCACTGAAGTCAATAGTATGACTCTGAATAGCATTAGTAGTTAGATAAGATCCCACTGATTAACAGAAAACAAGACTGGAAGATATAAAATAATTTAAGTTTTATTCATTACTGCCAGAGCTTGACAGAATTCTAGCTTCTGGTTTGTGTAGGGGGGCAAAATTTTGTCTTTTTTTTCAGAAAGTCCTTCAGCTGTGTGTCCTGGTTGCAAAGAGGACCAGCCATATACCGGGTGGTGTTAGGAGGAGCATAGTCACAGGTTGAGGGAGATAATCCTTCCTCTCTGCTCAGAAGTGGTAAGACCACATCTGAGACCACATCTAGGGCACTGTGTCCAGTGCTGGGCTTCCCATTATGAGAGAGACATGGATATACTGGAGAGAGTTCAGCAGAAGGCCACTAAGCTGGTCAGGGGCCTGGAGCACATGACACAAAGATGAGAGTCTGAGAGAACTGGAGTTGTTCAGCCTGGGAGTGAGAAAGTTATGGGGAGACTTCATTGCTGTCTGCCCCTACCTCATGGGAAGATGTAAAGAAGATGGAAGTCAGACTTTTCTTGGAGGTACGGAATCAAGGAAAAGAGATGAAAAACACAAGTAATACAGGAAATTCGCTTTCAAAAAAAGAAAAAGAAATTATATGAGGGTGACATGAAAATCATACACTTGCACTTAAACTCAAAAACAATTTCCCAGAGAGATTTTTGAATCGGCATCCCTGGAGATATTCAGACTTGACTGGACAGGAATCTGACCAGGCAGCTCTGATTTGGCCCTTCTCTGAGCCGGAGATTGGATAAGATGATCTCTAGATGTCCATTCCAATTTATATGATTCTGTGACTCTATTATTTCATTTATTTGGCTTTCTGACTGGACAATAAAAATGTTCTTTGCAGAGTTCAGGAAATTGCAGGTAGTCTCTTCTTTAAACAGCATCATGTGATAATCTAGATCATCCCTCTGGTTCAAATCTAGAGCCATTCCTTATATCTTTCTTCTCTGATTAGACAGCTATCAGTCTTTAAATTTGTTTAGTACTGAAAAGTCCTCCTTTGTCAACATTCTCCTTTTTAAAAATTCTGCTAATAACATCTTTCTAGTTGTGAATTTATGGACCTGCCTGTACCTAAGTTTGACTATGCCTAAATCAGACAATGTATTTAATTTTGTTTGGAAAATTTGCACAGTAGTTGGATTAGGTTTCCTTTTTAGGTTTTTAATGTACTGTGGACCTGATGAACAAATTAGGCCATAAAAGATGTTTTAAGACAAGAAAAAAGGTTTTATGAACAAAGAAAGGAGAGGAGAAAAAATGGAAAATATAAATAACTCTGCCAAATAACTGAAAGTAACCTTAATTACATCCATAGTACTGGTCATGCAGGAAAAGTAAATGAAATTTGGCCAGTTATTACAGTGACATTTCATTTTGTACATTAGTTCATAGTGTAAATTACTGATTATTAAACTGCCACCCAGCTGAAATCACACTGAATCACACTAAAACAACTACATTTTCTTTAGATTCTATCTGAAATTGGTGACCTAATTAAAAACAAACTTATACAAACACTTGAAAGCCTCAAATACTTTATTAATTTGAAATGAATGGCATGCAGATTAAAGCAGTGAGAAGAAAAACACACATGCACTATGCATTCTCTTTGCTCTTAACCTTTCAGCTGTTCATCTTATCTAGATTATTTTATCCATTACCTATTCAGATAATATTAATATTCTCATTTACCTCATGCTCCTTTAAGAACTGTCAGTTACTGTCACACCATGCAGATTTGTTCTAAAATGAAGAAAGTATTGGAAGCTCTAACTTCCCCACCAAGCAACAGGACAAGGACATAATTGTAAACTGCTTATACATTAGCAGCTAATGCTGATGCTATCCTGCAAACACTTCCTCCATGTTGCTGGAAGAACAGTTCTTGCAGTCACCAAGTCTATGGGGAGGGCAACTGGGCCTTGGGTATACCTTCCCTCCTGTCCAGAATGACACAGCTTCTGACATGGCAAAGTGAAGAAGCTCAGCTGATTTAAACACATTAGGTGTGATTTGTCTGCTTTAAATTCAGCCATCTAAACTGTCTGCTTTTGACCTCCTACAGTTAGTAAAAAGACATGGGCCCATCAGAGTCTATCATCAAGGCACATTAATCCCACACGCATCAGAGGGGTCCTCCAAAAGGCATCAGAAATCAAAAACTGAGGAATTTGAAATATATTTGGTTATGCCAAGACACTGTGCAACTTATTTCTACATTTTAATCAATCTCTGTCTGCATACCTATATGTCCTTACTTGACATGTGTGCCTGTCCACAGACTAACAGAATGGTTGAGGGTAGAAGGAACTTTTGGAGGTCATATGGTCCAACCCTCCTACTCAAGCAGGGCCACCTACAGCCAGTTTCCCTGGACCACATCCAGGTGGCTTTTGAATATTACCAAGGTTGGAGATTCCACAGCCTCTCTGGGCAACCTGTGCCAGTGCTCAGTCCACAAAATAGGCATTGCTCAGTCAAGTTGTTTCTTACTCTACACCAAAGAAGTCTGAAACACCTGTTTTACCATTAGTTACTTTGACAGATGAATCATTTGTATTCACAATATCCTAATTAATTGACCAAATTGATAGTAGCACACAATAGTTGCTATATAAAAAATAATGTGTACATTGCAGTTTCCAGGTGTACTACATTTTCAGTTGTCAGAGTGAAAGTTGTGTATGTTAGGTAAATCAGATCAACTATAGTTAGCAGACCATGTATAGTACTTGTCAGTTACGTGTTTATAGTCCTTTTAGAAGAAGTGATTATTCTTGCTTGATATGAAGAAAATTTGTTCATATACACAACATATGAGAGGGAATTGGGAATAAAATATTTAAGAAAGGTTGAAGAAAGTATTGTGGAAAGTCCAGTTTAAAGTCATTATCACTGGCAGAATGAATTTATGGGTATGACAATAGACAGAAAAATTATAACATGGATAGAAAAAAAGCTATGATGAATAATTTCAATGCTAAAAGTATAAAGCTTGAATCCAGTGAGGTAGAAAAGAGGTAGAGGAGCCATTGGTTTGGAGACCAAAATAATGAGTCAGGAAGATGATCCTAAGCATAGAATTTTAAGTGGATATTGGGAACACAAGAAATGAGAAAGAATAATTTGGAATTATATCAGTTCATGTTTATAATAATAGAATTTGATACAATGATTTTTGACATTATTAAAGCCATGTGTCACATAACTGAGAGACAGTAAAAAAATCAGAGCAGAATAGAAGTGTATCAAATTAATTCAAAGTATCCAAGAATTACAACAGAACAAAAGAAATATCAGGAAGAATATTCCTTATGCTGGAATACCAAGAGAGGTGATCAACTAATGTGAGTAAGATAAGAAGGAAATGTAAACAAAAACTTCATGGACTTTTTTGCAGCTGACAAGAAGGTTAATAACTGCCTGGTATCCATATCCACTTCTGGATGGAACAAATTGTATGACTGTGGGCTCAAATAGAGATCATAGAGACAATTTAGTTCTAGGATCCCCTTTGACGACAATCTGTACAGCATGGCTGCCTTTTGTGTGGACATCTTTGGTGCTCTGAACTCATACTTGCTAGCAACATAGCTACAAAATTGTCAGACCTGTAGTGTCAAGCTCATGTGGTCCTGAAGAAAAAACACGAAGTACATGAGGTGTGTTGAGGTCTTTCTTATGCTGCCCTAATACTTCAAAATCATGCAGTTTAATATTTTAGGAAAGTAATTGTTATTAAGATAACAAAACAGTTACCTGTGGTTTATGTAAGATATGAAAAACAATGCAAGAATATTTGCCTGGAAAAGAATAGTTCCTGTGGCAATTTGTAGTTATCTTAAAACAAATACATGCAAGAATTAAAAAGAGATATAAACTAAAAAACAGCTATGCAAATGTGATTAGGAGTCCATAAAAAAAGGAAATAACATTTTAAAGACATTTATTTAGAAGATTTGAAAAGGCTATAGACCTACTATATTCAATCAAACTGAATAATTTGTCTGAAAGTGAAAGTTGACATTTGGTAGAAAATAAAGTACCTGTGAGTACAAGATATCATATAATGATTTGACCACTTCTTTACATGTGCAAGTACTATTGGCAGATTATTTATTCAACTTACACTTCTTCTATTTTTTAAGGAAATGTAGTCAAGGTAATGGACCTAGCTTTGGGAACAGACTGAAAAGATATGATAAACACATCTCTAAAGGCAGTCTTCCAGTTCATTTTAGAGGAATTCTTCAGTTTGCAATCATGGGTTAGTCTGGGAAAGGTACAGGGGTAATTTAAGTTTCATCAAGAGAAAGGACACAGTTAGAAATTCAGATTTATATTTGATGAGGGAATAAAGTTTCAGGCATTAGAACAGGAGGATATGCACCAGACCAAGGGTTAGTATGGAATGGGTTACAGGTTAAAGTTAAGTTAGGATGCTTTTCTTGGAGGCCTAACTTCCAGACATGTTTCAGAGCAGAAGTCAAATTTAGTATGATCTTAGACAGAGACCTTATGGAAGAGATGTAGGAATTTCAAATACATTGCCTGCAGAGTTTGTTCAGTCTAAAGTGGTATGACCTGATATGCAATATGGATATGAAGCTCACGGTGGAGATTGATAATGTTGAAAAGTTGAGCGCATATTAATTTCATGTGTATTGTATACTGGGACGAAGTACACACAAGTACTACACACAAGCCCTAGACCTTCTCAGTGATGTCAAATCAAACAAATACCCTCAAAAAACTTATGCCAAGACCTTACTGTCACCTTTACTTACGCTGGATTCTCTCACTCACCTCAAGGTACCTAATATGGTCCGTGCAATATGAGATGAGGCCAAGTGCAGATGTTATTGAAGCTCAGTAGTGTGGACATGCCTAATAAAGTGAAGAAGAAAAAAAGTCCTTAGACATTAAATTTTCACTTTCACAGAATAAATCATTTAGTGCATTTTGTTGTACATCCACTCTGTTCATTCGTTCAATGTTATTTAATTCTTGTGTAGTCATTGCTGTACAAGAGCGAATAACTCTCATCAAATGTAATAGTACTGCTTTTACATTTATGGTACCATAAAGTATTACAGCTACTTAGTGTTGATATATATTCTCACACACCCCTGCAGACTTTTATATGTTAGAAAGATTGCATGTCTAGTAAAACTAAGAGTGAATATAAAAGTGCCATCCAGTCCTATAAACCAAGTTTGCCATTTGCAGTATATTTTGCAGATACTTCTCATAATATTACTTATAAAAACCTTCTTTGTGTTGCATGGGTTTGTCAGGTTTTAAGGAAGAAAGGAGAAAACAGACAAACACTCTTTCTGAACTTCAAAATCTGATTGCTAAAGGAATGAGCAACTAGCAAGTCTCCAAATCTCGTTATGAGTTATGCAAAATTTTTATCCTTTCTGCTGAACTTACTAAATGAGATACATTAGTACAAATATCTCAGTTGTTATTCTTGCAGCTATTTCAACTGAGCAAAATGCTGAGCGTGATCAAATTTACTTTCTGTTTTTCATGTAATTCAAAGTACAAATTAAAAACCTTTCACAATAAACTTCACAAAGACAAGACTAACAAAAAGGTCCATATCTTCAATATGCATATACTGAATTCTTTGGTATCAGAGTATATGATTTTTTGGGATGGGTAGGTGGAATTCTGGTGTGCTACTGAGTCACAGAATTCTTATTTTGTTGGTGGATAAAGAGCAGTGTTAAAGCAGAACCTTTGAAGACATACACATAGTGAAAGATAAAGTATAATTATTGGGACAGCTGACTAAAGAGCTAGAGGTGTTCCATGTGTTGTGTACATTTTCTGCCTTTCCCAGTATGACAGTCTGTATGCAGTCAAGCATACAGCTGTTAACATCGTAACTGGCTGATGCTACATTAACTGTGCACTTTCAGTGAAAATGAAGACCAGCAAAACCTCTCCCAGTAAGCGCTTCCTACTGTGCTAGCCATTTTCCCCATAGCTCTTCTAAATTACTAGCAATGAAATCATATCTGCCTTGGGTGCTAATTGTGTGGGAGGAACTCTACACATTCTAATATGGCCAGTAGAAGCAAAAAAGGTAGATAAGAGAGAAAAAGGAAATTATATTAAAAATGTGAAGAGAATGGATACGTTTAGGTTGGAAAACATGGAGCATTTGTGGGATTTTCTTGATTTAAATTATCTACTTTACCATTTAAGATGTCTTTTATCAAACTCAAGTTCTATGTTTTATATTTGCAAGCCAACAATAATTTACTTAAATCTTTCTAAAATGTTAAGGGATAAAATGAGGGGAATGAGTTCACTTAAAAAATCAGTGAAATATTTAAATTATTAGTTTTGACATTCAATAGCTTCTCGTTTTGTACTCTGTGAGAAAATATATATCAGACCATGTGACAAACTAGAAAATATATTCATCACATCTCCAAAGGAATGAATTATGCAAAGAAAGATACTAAGGCAAAAGAGAAAACAGTGGTTTCTTCCATTAGCATACTCACAATTGCACTTGGACCTTATAATGAATACTGTATTTTAAGAAAAGGGTTTATAATGATAATGATGAATTTTATTTCTTTTCTAAATACGTGATTCATGTCAAAATAAAGTTCTGGCATTCAAAGGAAGCTTAATATTATTCCCTAAATGTGTTTCACTGCTACGTAGACACGATAGAAATCAGTGAGAAAATCAGCAATCTGGGTTCTGCAAAAACAGAATGTTATACTAGAACAATGTTTAGAGCAGCACTACTGACAGACAGTATATTTACATGACGTGTGTACATTGGAGACCATGGACTTCTATTTGTTATTGACTGTGACTTAGTTTAAATTCCTCTAGCTCTGCACAAAGCCAGTGAGAAGATAGAAACTTAAATGAGAGACAACAGCACTGAAGGAAAAAGACACACCTGAACAGAAAAAAAAAAAAAAAGTTGTTTTGAGAAGGCAACTATTTAAAACTGTGAGTAGGGGAAAAATCTAGAACATGAAAAGCTGCTCAAAGTGGGAAATTGAGAAGCAGACTAGGATTACTATACAAATTTGTGGCTACATATAACAGAATAAATAGGGCAAAAAATTGGAATATGTTAAGGTCGAAAGTGCAGGAGATCTAGAATGATAGAAAAGTTGGCATGTGGGAAAAGGAAACCTGAATTTTCTGCTGAAAAGGGAGAATGATGAAGGGTAGAAAGTAGTTGATTGAGATAAAAGGGAGGGAGAGGAGGAGGAAATTTGGCTATGAAATTTAGACAGATTAAGAAGTGGGAAGGAAGGTGTGAAGAGTAAAGAGAGGTAGCATTTGCATTTGCACCTACAGTTGCAGATGTTGAGTGATAACCTCCCATGAAATAGTCTTAATTGTAACAACAAAAACTAAATAAGAAGAGGATAGCATTTTTTAGTGGGATCATGGAAAAGAGAGGGATATCATTCTATTGGTTTCACCAGATTTTTTTTTTTAGACAAAGAAATTAAGACTATGATTATACAGTTAATTCTTATGACTGCATCACTTAATATCATGCTTCAGAAATTCTTTTGTTACTTAATGGCATTCCTGTGACAGTCTCAAAGACAATAACCTTTAGAATTCTTATGTAAATACAGCTAAATATGGAAATCATTACTGACAGTAGGTCAAGACAAAAATTGGCTTGGATATTGGAAGAACCTTAATAGTCATGAGAGCTGAGATCTATAAAAGAATGTAGACTATAATTAGACATCAAAGTTTTTCAAACTAAGAACTACATACAAAATCTAGTCAGAAGTCATACAATGGAAATTCTGAGTTTGCAACTTCCTTAAGAATGTGATGCTAGGCCATCTGAGACACTACTAAGTCATTAATTCTCTCGGAAGTATTTTATTATAGGCAGTAAAATTACAGAAGACATCTGTTACCTGAGTAGCAACTCTAACAATGCCCCAATTAATAGTCAGAAGTTTGGCTTGCCCATAACAGGATGGAAGTTCTCCTATGGGATACTAGGGCCCAAAGTCCTTGATTACCTTAATTTTGGCCCTGTAGTGTTAGTGTTATTACCTGAAAGTCTTTTGCTTTATCCTGAGAATATCTTGACTGCTGTTCATATATGATAGTCCAGAAGGTGTGAAATAAAATGTGAAATTCTATTAATCAGAATGGATTAGAGCAGACTGAAGGACTATAAAAAATATAATCTAGTCTGCAAACTAAAGATGCAGAAGAGAACTGGAGACTATCATTGTCCTTTATGCAGCAGGCAGGATAAAAATGCTCTGCCAATATTGGAAGTCAAAGAGAGAAAAGGACATAATGATGGCAGAAGTTTTGATTTTGATTTTGGTTTTGGTTTGGTTTTGGTTGCTTTGCCTGTTTTTTTCTTCTGCAAGCCTCACAGTGACCTCCAAGAGTGTCTCACATAGCTTACATAAATTCTAACAGATAGCCTACCGTAGGGCTCAATTTTGCCCTTTTCCAAACAGGAGTATGGAATTTTCTTTTTTTATTTGTTTGGGGGGGGTTTGATTTATTTGTGGGAAAGCTATAGTAAACAGATGGGCTTTTCATTTTGGCCACGTAGACTTAATTCAAGTGGATTACAGTCAAAACTGTTTAGTACTTTGCACCTGCCATATTCTTGTATTATATCTTGTGTCTAGGTTATAATGCACAATAATAAGTAGCACCACATTTTGGACAGAGACATGGTTTTGGAATAAAAATTCTCCCTGAAATCTGGGGTGTTATTTACAACAACTTTAAGGTTGGTCCTTTCAATCCCTTTATGTTCTTTTCTTAGGTTCCATCTAGCTAAATATCAATAGTACAGATGCAGACGGAGAAGAGAGAGTTATATACCACTAGTTTGGAGTCCATATCACTTAATTCTGGAAGTCTTAAAGCTTTTCTTAAAATATATTGATCAACAGTGTCAGACTGTCAACAGCATCTGAGCCATAAAGTTGTTGCATTTAGACATAAACAACCCAGTTACCATGATGATTAGACTTATTCAATACTGACCTAAATTTTATCTCAAGAACTGATGTTTTTGTGGAGCATTTATCAGATCACAGCTGGTTCATGGAATATTTGCTATCAATCTGTGGAAACCTGGCTGGTCCAGTGGTGAGCCTTTCTTCATTGCATACAGATGTAATCAAGGTATCACTGAAATTGTTCTGTATCTTATTTTTCTTTGTAAGCAGCCACTGTAGTTGTCTTACCTGTGTTGTGTGAAGAACAGAGGAGGTGACACAAACCAAAATGTCTTTTGTAATGTAGTATATTTTACTAACAAAAGAGAAAGCTCCTGTGGGTGATAAACACAAATATAATTCTTTCAAAAAAAAGTGAAAGATTAAGTGCTTTCCTTGGAGTAAAAGTCCAGAATTTAATGTATGTAGTAAATAGGATGCAAGAGCCCAGCCTGGATACTTCTGCATACGAAAAGTTGCAGCTGGATTGTTTATGTGAAACAAATCCAGCCTGTATGCCAGAAACAGCAAGCATTAAATGAATGTTCAGTCTGCAAGTGTTTGTCTAAGGTTTCAAAAAATCAGTGTATTACCTTCCCAGAAGACCAGATTGCCTGTATTAAAGCACTTAAAAAATGTTTTCTTAATTTGTCACTCATTATTACTACTAGTAGTAGCAGTAGTAGTAGTAGTAGTAGCAGCAGTAGTAGTAGTAGTATTTGCATTTAGATTTCCACCAACAGTCTAGCTCCACCTACTGAAATGTTTTGCTTGACTAAGGTCTTGTCGTTAAGTTTTGGACAGTTTTCCTTAATACTTTGGGGCAGTTTCTATTCTTCATTCAAGGCCATAGTATTTTGGTGTCATACATATAATGTGTGAGGCTGCTGACTGGATTAAAATCCTTTTTGCTCTTCATGCCTTGCAAGGAGCCCGCATACTAAGTAAGAGTTGTGATGAAAATTCTCACTATACTGCTTTAGCTCTTGTGTATTAATTCCATTATTTTCTTTCATTTGTCTTATAGTCTTTAAAGAATATTTTAATTCACAAGATAGAAACCATAAATATAAAAGCAATAATATAAAGCATATTTGTCCATAACAATATTTCTTTTATTTTGAAGTAGAAGAGAGTCTAGAAATAGCTTTTCTCAGTTTCCCATAAACCAGCTATGCAGCAAGAAAATCAAGGACAACTCAGTCTTTTTATATTATATTAATGACACAGTGTTTCACTATCAAGTACGATAACTCATATACAGAAAGCTAATGTACAAAATACACTAGTCACTGACTGAAAGAAAAAAAATGTTCAGCAATATAGAAGCCAAAAGACAGTTTAGCATAGGCTGAAAAAAGACATCGTCAATATTGTTTGACAGCGCACAAGGGCATCATTTATATCAAAATGCTATGAAGGAATTATTTAAAAATTTCCTCAGGTGAACACAGCATCTGTGGAAGCATTTGTTTCTGCTCTTGACATTTAAACTTGCAAGCAGTGGTTAAAGATATTTCTGTATGTTTTGTTGAAATTGTCTAATAAATCTTGACTTACTTAGCTTCTTCTGAAGCAGGTCATTCAAACAATGTGGCTAAGTAAGCATGATGTCCTAAGTGTTATGTTGACTTTGTAAGCCTGGGACTCAATGTCAGATTAACTAAAGCAGCCAATACAGTCATGGCATTTTAGCTACAGCAATACCTCTATTAAGAAATAATTCAGCAGTGTTTGTTTTTATGGAAACTAATTACTTATCTTTAGCTGGGTCATTTATGAAAGCATTTCTATTTGATTTAAAATATAGATTTAGATGCTAGTTATTTTTCAGCGTATGCATTGATTAATATTTCCAACAGCTCTGTCTGCTTGAAAAGATCTGTGCAGGCTTTTATCATCAGTATTTGGAAAACCTTTGTTTGCATTATGTATGGATTTCATGCTTATTCCTAAATGAATATCTAGGTAGACAGCAGTGATTTTGCATGCTACACAAGTCCAATGACAAGAAAGTGCAACAAAACATTTACAGAAATTCCCTTTCTTTTAATTCTTTGGGCAAAGAATTGCTCCTTTTCTATGCAAACAAAATTCATACTCAAGCTCTAAACGTACTCCAGTTCTTTACTTGGTAATAGTTAATCAAATGTTTCCACACTACTTTAAACAATGATTTCAAAATAGCTTTTAATTAAATTATAACCCCTAACTAATTATTTTTAGTATTTCTGTGGCCCCAAAGTACCCAGTCGGAATCGGATATCCACAGCCATCAGTTCTAAGATGAAATACCTCCAAGAGTTCCAAAGTGCAGCAACTGCCCTCACCAGAGCAAGACAGGCAAGTGATAGTATTCCAGGGTGTTTACTGGGTTACAAGGAAACAAAATTTAAATGCAGTGTCTTTAAGTCTAAAGCGCAATTCAATTTGAAAGATGGCAAGCTAGGAACAACCCAAATCTGACATACATGCCAAAAGATACATAGACTCTCTGTAGTGTCTTTCCAGATGTACAAATGGACATGTATTAAATCAAAACCTCTCCAAAACACATAAACGACCCTTTATAGAGTGGACCAGTAAAGTGTTTAGCCAAAACGTTTGTACCCTGGTTTCAGTTGTTTTTTTGGTGCTGAGACATTAGTTGCAAACTTTTAATTTGAGTTCTGTAAAAGGCTGAAATGATTACAACCTAGACCTTCAACTGAAATGTGGCATAGTTGGGTTCCATGGCTTACTCCAGCAACTCAGTATGGAAAATTCTTCAGCATTCATGACTGTAGAACTGTTCCCTTTGCATTGGGTGTAAATAACGACGTTTTGGTAGCAGGTTAGGGTGCTGCAGGGGTGGCCTCTGTGAGGAGAGGCCAGGGCTGCCCCATGCTGGACACAGGACATGGCTGAGCCCCTTAGACAAGACGGTGGCGCCTCAGGGAAATGTGTCTAAGAGCGAGCAGTAAACACTGAGACAAAGGTACAACAAGGCCGAGACCAAAAAGAGGTGATCCATGACAGAACTGTAGCCCATGGAGGACCAACACTGGAGTAAACACAATGAGTAAGGAGGAAGGCTTAGCAGAAGAAAAGAGTAAGAAACAAAGAGCGGCAGAATTAAACTGCTATGCCCTGATCCTAAGCTCCTCTGACACCTGTTGCCTCACCAAAGGGACTGAGAGTAACCTGAAGTGATAACAAGGTGAGTGGAGTCCAGGAAGGTGGGAGAGAAGGTTTCTGGAGTGACACTGAGCCTGGGAAAGAGGGAGGAAGGATATTTTGCCTAGGCTGTGTTTTTCAGAGGAAGAGAAATGGTAACAATTACATTACAACTCCATGTCCTTTTGTGAACACAGCCTTTGAGGGCTGAGTAACATTTGATATGAAATCTATGTCAAGGTCAGAAGTTCCAACCTAGTTTTCCAAGACTCGATGTGGAGCATTAGTCAGAGACCTTTGCCTCACATGATTTTATTGTTCTCTGTGTGTGTATGACTGTAACTTCACATTTTATAGAAACCTGCTTCTTATTGAGGAAGCTAGTGTAAAAAGTGAAAAGGCGTTGGTGTGCCCGTATCATTCCTGCCCATGAGACATATAAAGGGGTGAAATCTTAATACCAGCAAGGTAATACTAAGATTTTGCCATTGAGTTCAGCGAGATGGTATTTTCTATAATGATTTTTTAATGTGTAGCCTTGTTTATCTATTTTGTTTAATCTAAACTGAATGTCAGTGTGACCTGGAAGTTGGATGCTCTTTATGAACGGGAAACAAAAAAATGAGGTCTATAAAACATTCAAAAAAATTCATCTCATTCATTGTTTTTTCATAAAGAAGGAACATAGTTGTATTTAACCTGGGAATAACATAGGTAGCCATATATAATATATTTTCATTTATAATTGGAGAAGAGAGAATATAGGAAAATGTTATCAAATCTTCTAAACTTCCTCTTGGAGGATTATGTCCTGCAATCTTTGTATTTTTCATAGGTATTGCTCCGCAGTCCAACCCTTTAAAGTCCCAAGGGTTCTTTCATTCATTTTTTTTTCTTTTATAAAGATTAAAGGCTGTAATCAGAGAGCAAAACCAATATTATGTGAAAGGTGACCATTTAAATAGTCTCAACAGCAAACCATTAACATTAAATACATCAAGTGACTAGTCACACACTAGACATTATTTTCCCAAATGAGTTCTTGAAGAACTGCAAACACATTTCAAATTCAAAGAACTATTTCATGTCCTTGAGTATTAACCTTTCTAACCCCAATCCAGTCTCCTATATTTCAAGACATCATTTACACTTGTAGACTATATGCCAAAAAAGAAAAGATCTAAATTAATTGAATAAGTATTTTTTCAACTACTTTTTGTTCAGCTGTAGTCTCTGGTAACTTAAATTAAGTCAATTTCAAGATCTGAATTGTTGATGCCACAGTACCTGGGAATAAAGGAAATGTCCTTTTCTTGTCACAGATGTTATGTTTATTTTTTACTAAAGCAATTTAAACACTGTCTGTCTGATATTGCCTGCTACTTAGTGAAAGAATGGCCTGGTGATTAATATACTGAAGTTGGTAACAGGCAATTTTTCTTAAAGGTCTGAGTTTAAGCCAAGAACATACTTCAAGTAATTTTTTTTTCAGTTCATAGCTTAGGGATCAAAAACAGAAGTATTGTTTTTTCTGTACAGAACTATTTCCTTTTCTCTGTTTTTGACTAGAAATTCCCCTTTAGAACTGGAAAAAATTCTATTGAAACTTGTATGATCACAAGGAACAATTCTACTTTCCTAGAGAAAGACAGGACACCCAGACCCCTGCCCAGGCTGGGCAGCGCAGCTTACCCATGGGACATTGAGAGCAGCTGACACCCAGCAGTGGGCTGGCAGTGCAGTGGCAGCACACAGGGACCCCACCTCAGGGTGCAGGGACACCTTCTGGGGCACCTCCTCAACAGCCATGTCTCCTGCAGGAGGAAACCCCCATGGGTTGGGAAGAGGATGTGTGTGTGTGTGTGTCTGTTGTGTGTGAGACAGAAAACTTTTGGGATTTACTTATGTTACTCTCAGTATCCTCTTTATGGATGAAAAGGAAATATTCCTTACATATAAAAGCAAGGATTTATTATTAATATAATTGAAATTTATAACAGCTTAATCCAGATATCATTCCTAGTCCAGACCAAAATATTACAGATGGGGTGGGTGGGAGGAGGAGTGAAAGGAAAAAGAGGAGAGAAAAACATCCATAAGAAGAAAAAAAAGAGGCTTAATTATAATAACACAGTTAAAATTGTTTTACACACATACTTTCTAGTTTTCACACCTTGTCCAGGTTGTTATGCTCATCTTCCCACTGTTTCTCTGCTTCCTAAGCTCAGTGGCTTCTGAGCACTGGTGGGGGGTGGCCAGTAGTCAGATTCTTCGGTCCTTCGCCAGGAGGAATATGATGCTAATATTGATAGTTTCTCTTTCCTCCCTCTAGAATCTGCTTGGGGCCATTTCTGTGTGTCTGCTAATGTTTTACACATCTATTCTTTCTTTGTTGGTCCGCAACTCCATGTTACAGCCAAATTTACTCTATCTGGTGTGTTTCATGTCTGGTCAATACTGTTTCTTGGCTCTCTTCGTCACACATGAAAATCAGTTTTGTCTGGCTCCTGTCTGCATTTCTTTAGATGACCACAGGTGAATTGTTTACAGCTGTAGGGTCTATAGCACTAAGCCTGTGACCCATGCCTTATCAGCCCAGGCCTGTGGTCCTCTATGCCACATCCCTTCTCGTCACTTCTGAAGGCGAGAGCATACTACTAGCATACCAGGGCTGTATTTCTCTACACTATGTCATTGTGTTAGCCTTGTAAGTATCTCACTCTGCACCAGAATAACTGTTTCTGTTGTAAGAATTATGCAGCTGCCACCTAGACCATAGGAATTATTAAGATGCCACCTCAACAGGGCTCGTCACTAGCTTCTGCTTTAATAAAAGTATCAGAGTTTCTTCTTCTACTGTGTTCAATATGCAATAGTAGTTAGAGCTCAAGCTGGGTGTGTCCAAAGAGGGACTCCATCTGTTGATTGTTACCAGATTTTATAGTCTCTATAGGTTGCTTGATTTCCTGATGCCATTTCTCCTCATCCAATCATATTTGCGGAGTCTTCCCTTCTGATTTGCTCTTGCAGCCTCCAGGCTCCCTTTTTGTCTGTGTCTTGAGACACTTCTTTATCTTCTGTTACAAAATATCCTGTAGTTTAAGTTTTACTTACACTTCCTTACCTACCAGTTACATTTCCGCAGATAAAACCCTAGACTAAGGTACAATTCATGTGTCCTAAGGTTTCATTTACTTTAATCACCAGTGCTAAGCTCTGGAACAAGTTAGTCTCTCACTACAGTTTCTCCTGTCTGTACAAAACTATGGCTTTATCGTACAATGATATGGAAAACAAATAAGCCATAGACATCTAACTAGAAAAAAAAAATTATATAGCAGTTAAACCAAGTAAAAAGAAGCAACAGGCAGGTCAAGAAAAGTTAACAGAGGTCAGGCACGACAAGCCTCAGTCCTGAGGTCTTACAAACTCAGCACAAAGTCTGTGGTCTGTTACTGGCCATGGTGATACTGTATAATACAGGGCTAAAGAGTTACAGTTGCAAAGCCTAAGTTCACCATTTCAGTCCCGATTTTGTTTAAACTACGTGAACTAAGATATTCTACCCTGCAGCAAATGAGTTGCAGCAGGAACCATATTCCCCTACACAACACATAGTTGAAGTAATGTTTGGGTTCTTACATTTTAAGTGACCTACCGACGTTTACTTTCACCTCTGGGTATTTTCACCTCTAGGTACACATCTCAGAGTTTATGTTTCAGATCAGACTATTTTAATCCTGAACATTTTGCAACTAATAAATGATTGCTGCCAGAAAAAAAAAAAAAAAAAATTTCCATAAAATTTCAGCACTCTGGAGAACTCTCCAATGTATAACAAAAGTTCATAATGGATATTGCGTACTAAATGTATGCCTGTAACACAGAGATTATTTGGAAGTAATCTTTTCTGTAATATGGAACAGCATGATGGTAATACAACAGGGACATTTATTGTCACATATTTCAATTAATGAGCCTTGCTGCAGAGATTTCTCAATAATTCCCAGATTGTTTTGTTAATAAGGGAGGCACTGTGCAGTGTACTATGGACAATGCCATCGGTTTCTCAAGTTAACATACAAAAAGTGCTTCCTTAACTTTAAATTATAGTGAGCTTTTTCCACATTGTGTGCAAATTGTTTTAATTCTTTTTTTAAAATTAAGATAAATACTTCATAATTCTGTAAAATTATGTTATATACACTGTTATTAATAAACATTACCTAGGTAAAGCATGAGGAAATAAAAATGCTTTATCTTTTAGGGAGATAAATCTCTATATGATTCTGAATGGTTTAAAACATTTAAATCTGAATCCTGCTTCAGTCCTTCTAGATTTCTAGTTAGGAAAAAAGAAAAAAGCACAATAGCAAGAGGAACAGAAGACTGAAAAAACCCCCAACATTGTAAAGACTAGAAAGCATTTTAAAAACTCCTACCAAAATCTCTAAGGTTGTGGCTTTCTAATTATTCCTCTGGTATAAAGAGTCGTCTTTGTTACTATTAATATAAGTATGCTAAAAGTTGTGAAGTCCTGGTCCGACTTTGGGCTCGAGGAAGGTTTGTAGTGATCTCAAGAGTGACATTAAGACACAAACGAGGTCAAATGCTGCCAATCGGGATGTTTTTATTGAATGAGTACAAAGGAATGGAGCAATAGGAAAGGCAGGAAATATTAGAAAGAAACTGAGCAAGCATTCAGAAAGATATGCAAAGGATAGTTCCCACCATGGATCCAGCGGTGTCCCGTTGGTCCTCAGTCGTAGATTCTTCAGCAGTGGGTGCACGCCGTGGCTTGTTTCTATGGTCCTTTTATCCTCAGTCAGGCACAGACGCATACGTCTTATGAACTGCTCACACGCCTCAGGTCTCGCTTACAATGCGGGCTTCGCGTGACTACAGTAACCAGGACATGGTCCTTGGGGGCTGCCAGCCCAGCCTGGACAGGGGTCGGTTTTGGAGGTGCCTGATGAGTGATGAGAATGGTCTGCTGCTATAGTAAGTCCGCACAAGTCTCCTTCCTTCCTGATAAGTGAAATGAATGGTCTGCTGTTTGCACAAGGTCCCTTGCAAGCTGCAGACAGGTGAATACGAGCAAGCTTTGAGACAGTTACTTGACATTCCCGTCTCTCACAAAAGTAAGTATATTATGCTACATTGTAAAAAACAGCTTTCTTCCCAATTCTTTATTGTTGTGTTTTAAATATGAAATTAAAACCACTTGGTCAGCTGGCAGAAATATATACATTCTATTTATTCAATGAATGTCAGCCATGTTTTATTCCTTTACAGCTGTTACCATTTCCAACACAGTGATAAAATTATGGATTAAAGTGTGTGCATTGCACTTGCTGCTTTTCTGTTCTATACATTATCCACAAATATACCTCGTTCCACTTAGAATTAGAATCTTATGGCACTTGCATTTTTTGCTCTCTGAGGAAATGAAGTAATTTGGAGTTTTATAAGCACTAATAAAAAAATTTAACTGCCAAATGATTTTGGAAATCATATTTGGTGTTTATGAGTTGTTTTGAAGTGTGAATGTTCAGGAGTTGGTCGATGTTATCACTCTTTATAAACTGTCTGGAATGTATTCTATTTCTTATTTAAGCTATTTGACATACAGACAAAAAGCCATACCTGGAGCAACTATGAAAGTTTGCTTTGCTGTACATCTTTAGATAGGCTCATCTTCAATGAGCAGATATTAGTTTGAACTTGGCCAAAACCAGAGCTATACTATAATGCTCTGAAAGTTTTAGAGGATGAGAAAAAACAACATAAACTAAGTCTTGCTTTGAACTAGATCTGCATTTAATCCTTTCATTTATGTTCACTGACATAGTTTGTTTCACTTTAATTTTCCACACTTCTAATGCTGCAACTGAAATGTAGAGTTTTAAGTGTGTCAATTTTTGCATTGACAACAAGAATATTTTTCAGGTTGCCCTATCAAGCTTAATGAAATTAATGTTATCCATAAATAATTAAATATGCCTGATGATAAAACTACAATGTACATGTAACTTTCATTGAAGTCAATGAGCATGAAATGTGACCCAGTATGTAAAAATAGGATTTGTTTTAACACTGGAACAAGTTTAAAACTAAATAAGTATTTGGCCCATATATACTCACCTCATGTAATTAGAGATATTGCCAGAGATTCGTAATTTCACACTATGTTGAGGATTCACCTCTGTGTTCTTAGCTTACTTTCACTGTTATATATGAAGAGATTAAATCCTCTCCTTTATTCAATGCAGGCAGGAGCTCAATGTATGTTTGTGGACTGCTAATTCCATTTGTTTTAGTGTTATATACGTATGTGTAGAATTTGCCTTGTAGTTCTAAAAATTCTTAACCGGCCTATGAAGACTGATTCCTTTAACTTTCATTGAGTATTCAGTTACTTGGTCTTTGAAGATCCAATGTCAACATTAAGCTATAACCTTTATCTTCTATAAACCTACTGCAATTAAATGCAATTATAGAAGAATTATCCTACAGGTCATAGAGGAGTCTATAATTTAGGAGTTGTATATGACTTTCTGAAGCAGCACGTGTGCTTGGATAATCTAAGATATACCCTGTGTTTGGATAATCTATGATATACCCACATGCAGAGAACAAGCAGTCATGCAGTGCAAAGGCCTTGTAAAATATGAAGTTGCTGTACTTGAGTCTATAACGATTCAGTACCGCACATGGGAAGACTCAAGCAGAAAACATACATACACAGAGTTCTTTAAAAGACTGACTTATTTAACCCAATTATACAGTAAGAGATAATACATTACATATGATGCTTAGCTGCAGGAGCAGAATGTGACGAATGATTACTCTCTGTCTACCGAAGAGAAGACAAGATCTGCTGTTTCTTAGTAGTGGTTCTGATTTGGTAAGGTATTCTTAGCCAGGGAGACAATGATGAATCAGTTTCTCTCTGTTCTTTTGTTCCCATTCTTGTAGAGAACAATCTTGTTACCGTCTATGTATATTTACCATTTACAGGACATTTTGCATATGTTGGATTCATAGCCTCTGTTCTCCCTGTTACTGGTTCTACTGAGATCTCATGGTTACTTTCCTTAATTGACCAGTAACTGACGAACTGTGATTTGTGTTTCTACTCTGGAGGCCCCTGATGTCATCCTGTCCTTGTACTTCCAGGAGTTTCTGCCACAGTATCCACTGAAAAAAAGCTCCTGGCCAGTTTTCAAAGGTAAAAACAAAACCTTATTTAAATTATTCCTACTACCTCACTTCTAGGATATTTCTCTAGGTACTTGCAGAAAGAAATGGACTATAAGGTGAAGCAACAACTCAAAATTTAAAGAAGTAGGTGCTTTTTTCACTTTATTCTCTTTTTCTCCCCCTTATTAAGTAACTTCAGCATCATCTCAGGTTGCTTCAGAAACTGATGTGTTACCAGAAACCACAGTTTCAACTTGCCATGGAGAATCACGGAGAAATCATGGAGAATCGCAGAGAAATCATGCAGAAAAATAACTAATTTCTCTATAAGTATTTTTGAATGCACATGGGTTCGGTGAGATTAAGCTTAATGTCTGAGTTACTATTGTAGGCCAACATAACATTTAATTTTATTTGCCATTGTTTCCTGCTCTGTACTGAATAGCTTGTGCAATTTTAGTTTCTGCACAACAAGCATATTAAGTTAACTTGTATGCAAATAAATCTAGAGAAATCTACTTTTTATGGAAGTTACTATTTCCGAAGCTTAGTATAAAGTGATTATTGAACAAATGGGGAAAATAAGTGATAAAATTTATCTCAGGGGTAGATCTGAAGTGTGTTATTTCTATACGGAAAACGATAGGAACTAATGTACACCTCTAAGGAAAAAAAAATATCTCTTCCTCCACCACAAAACCAATTGCAAAGAAGCATCTGGCTTTAAGATTAAATTAAAGAGCTAAGCAGGTCTGGCCTTATGTATTACTCTTATTTTATGATGATATATTATGTAAGATGTCTTCACACATGTGCACGTTTAAAGTTTATGAGTATATGTGGATAGTTTATAGGTAAAGTCTACTGAGCTGGTAAATTATCCATCTTTGAAAGAAGCAGAGCACATCCTACATCAGCTTGGAGAATATAATTCTCTCTTCAAACACAACAACAATAACAAATAAAGAATAAATTGCAAAACACAGCTCAGTCCAGAATAAGAAAGCAGTAACTGATTGTTCTGTTGCCAGAGGAAGCTTGGTTTGTTTCTGATAATAAACCAGTGTGGATAATATTACAGTGTCAAGGGTCATTTTCACAATGTAAAAATCCTTCTTCATCTGATGTTAACATCTTCACCAAGAGCCCTGGTGTGAAACCAATCCCCATTGTGTCATCAGCATTTAATAATTCTCTAAACATATGAGGTAGATTTTGGCCCTATACAAAGGGCAAGCACAAAGGTTATACAATACTTCAGTATTCAGTCGGGCAGAGATTTTAAATCATATGCAATTGATACACTGGAATAGTTCTGCATGACAGCACATAAGCAAACATGTCAAACATATGGAAGGAAAACCAAGACTCAGGTAACTTGTTTAATTAGATAAATTATTCTAAGAACAACAACTCTTGGGATTATTTTAGCAATAACTCATTACTGAAGACATCCCTTTGCTTTGTATTGTCAGCCACCTAATAGGAAGTGATCGTACTGGCCTTCCTCCATGTTTCTCCTGTACTCCTAGTCCTGTGCAAAGCCATATGACTTGTTGTGCCACCCTGAGCTGCAACCTGCCAGTGTCATGTGGCTGACTGGTACTGTGTATGGAAGTATCCTTCCTCCATGAGCGATGACCCTGATGTGTCAGATTGTTCCCTTGCATTACGTAACCTGAATTTGGGACCCATCCTGTAACTGAGCACAGAAGGGGTCACATGTATTGTCAGGCCTCTGATTTTAAAGGTCTTACTTCCCACATGGCCAATGCCATCTATGAATGTTGAATTCAGCTGCTGATTACAGGCACTTAAACTTAGGTAACTAAATGTGTGTAAATTAATGGGAATTGGGTATCTAAGTTCCATGTGAACTATGTATCTAAGTTTCTGCTAAACATTTAGGGCTGTTTCAGTTAGCACAGTTTGGACCTGGTTGCCAACAGTGTTAGCATATAGACGTTAGTTAACCATATAGAATAAGGCAGTTCCTTACTTATGAGAACAGAGGACTACTTTGAGTTTAAACGACCTGTCAATTACTCAAAAAATTAGAAACTCATGAGAACCTGCCAGACAGAGACTGTGAGCACCAGAAATGGTGACAGCCAGTTGTTAGGTGCCGAATGACTCTGAAGAGGCTAGTCAGGAACTAGCTTATTTTCTGCTTCAGCTTGACCCTTGAGGTGCCTGGGGTCACTCCTGGAAAGACTTGAATCACAGGGAGAAACACTTCAGGGCTGTGCAAAAAACTCCAAGGATGTGTGAGAAGAATGAGCTGGAGAGGTGCCCAAGGGACCTACAGACTGGTGGGGTCTGCCGGTAGATACTAGATACCATTTGAGATTCCTAGGGCATCCCAGCTCATTTCCAGCTGCCAGTCCAGAAGATGCGTTGTTTTCTCATAGCTGCTGTTTTCTCTGTTAGACCTATGCAGATGTTTGGATACCCTAAGATTTCTTAGGGCATTTGAAGCCTCTATGTGGAGACAAAGGTATCTTCAGAAAACACGTCCCTCGGTAGAGCCAGCTGGAAGTCACATAGGCCTTTTCAGGGAATATAAAGTGACATTGTGCACCTATGTGCAGGCAACAAAACAGGGTTTTGTTAAGGGATGTTATAAATAGCCACTGCCTCCAACAGCTCTGGGCCTGGGGATTCACCCTGCCCAGCTGCTGGAGACCAGCCCAGTGCACAGGGAACCAAGGTTTCTGCCCACGTTGAGAGATACTGCTGCTGCCTTCCTGTTTGCAGGTTCAACCAGTAGAGAAGCTGCACACATATCCCAGACACACACACGCATGCACACACACAGACAACGCTGACATGGCTGGTCACACAGCCTGCCACAGGCTGCCTTCAACAGTACACACATACAGGACTCACATCAGTCACAAGCCCAGACAGCCACGTCCCCTCCTCTTCTTGGGCTGCCAGAGGCAGAAGATCACTAGTGTAGCACACACACAACACTCTCCAGGTGCACAAACCTGGATTCCCTGAGCATTCATGGATCCCCCAAGCACCAGCATGGCTCCTTTGCTGCCCAGCACTCCTGCCCAGATTCTAACCCCTCTTATTTACCCCACAGGTCCCCAGTTGTCCAGCTGGTCCAGCTGGGTGCTCACTGCAAACAGGCAGCACTCACACGCTCCTCCCACAGGCACCTGACACTCACCAGTCCCCCCAAATATGAGCACAGACCCTTTGCCCACCTGATGCCCCAGCCTGGACCCAAGGACCCCCTGCTCGCCAGCACGTCAAGCTTGAGGTTTACCAGTGAATACACATGCACACCTGTTTTGGGGAAGATACAGACACTTGCCCCCAGCAGCCAGCACCAGGCAGATGGGCTGTGACACAGCCCTGCTCCAGTGGCTGGCGCTGAGCCCCCCACTTGCCTCACTCACCCCGATCCCCCCAGTAGCTGTTTTTTTTGGGACACACACCTTTCCCACCTCAGTGGCTGGAAGTTAAAGACCCCAATCCTTCCAGCAGCTGACACTGAGACCTCACTGGCACCAGTAGCTGGCACCACTCAAGCTGCTTCCCCCAGCAGCTGGCATGGAATTCTTGCAGGACACACACATACACGGGATAGAGTGAGATGACAGAGAGACAGTTAAGAAAAGATTTAATAAGAAGACAGGATAGACTGGGATGATCAGGGGCAGGCCTCAGCCAGACAAGTGTACTGACTGGTCATGTTCTAAACATGACTGGCCCCTTTTATACCCTTTTCTGTCTTTTCCCCAACCACCTTCCCCTAAAAATTCCTTCATAAATTTTGCACAGTCTCACACACACATACAACTCCACTGAATATCCCAAATCTTCATATTCTTCCTCTTTTCCCCTTCTCATCTGTTACAAAGTCCAGGTGGCTCTCTCCAAAGCTGTGCCTGGGGTTTCTTAATGGCCCATCAATTAGCAAATGGAAACTTTAGGTCTTTCCATTTTGTCTGTTAGCCCCTGTCTACCAGGCTTTCATCTCTGCGTGTTCTTTTTTACCACTTCCCTCTTTACTTATTATCCCCTTTACAGTTAAAATGTTAATAAAGAAGATGCTCTTCTCTAACCCCTTACTCTAAACCCTTACACATCCCACTTCTTGTATTTCAATAAGTAATACAAATTATAATTTATAAATTTTATTTGGTATAAAAATATATATTAAATATATAGTATTATGGATACACATATATATTTTTAAAAAAGTATATGTAAATACATGATAGGAGGGAGTAAAGAAGATGAAGCCAGACTCTTCTTAATGAAAAGACAAGAGGGAACAAATGGAAACACAGGAAATTCTACTTAAACAGGAGAATATATTTTCACTGTAGCGGTTATAAAACACTGCAATATGTTGCCCAGAGAGTCTGTGGAGTCTCCATGCTTGGACGATGTCTGTCTGTCTTAGCATGGCCCTGAGCAACCTGCTTTAGTTGACTCTGCTTTGAGCAGGTTTATTGGACTAGACAGTTTCTGGAGTACTGTGCCCAGGTCTGGACTCTCCAGTGCAATATACATGGACATGCTAGACAGAGGCCAGTGAAGGGCCATAAAATCCTGGAGGAACTGGACCATCTCACATATGTTGAGAGGCTGAGAGAGATGGGACCCTTGAGCCTAGAAAAGAGAAGGCTCAGGGAGGATTTCATCAATGTATACAAATACCTGAAGGGAGGTCTCAAAGAAGACGCAGTCAGGCTCTTTTCAGTGGTGCCCAGTGACAGGACCAGAAGCAGTTGTCACACACTGAAACACAGGACATTCCCTCTGAACGTCAAGAAATGCTGTTTCACTGTGAGGGTGATCAAGCACTGGCACAGGTTGCTCAGAGAGGCTGTGGAGTCTCCCACCTTGGCAATATTCAAAAGCTGTCTGGAGACAGTGCTGGGCAACCTGCTTTAGGTGGTCCTGCTTGAGCAGGGAGGTTGGACAATTTGACCTCCAAAGGTCCCTTCCAACCTCAACCATTCTATGATTCTTTATTTCTATGCTATAAATATTTAAATTTAGATGTGTACAGTCTGTGTTTCTGTCACTACTCAGCACTAGCAACTTCTTTAGCTGCTTAAGTTTCACAATGAAATAGTCTCATGCTAATAAACAATTATTTCTGTTACACTGGCTAAAATTAGATTGGTTCTTCAGAGAATATCCACCTACCGCAAAGCTTAAGGACAAAATATTTAATTTTATTAGTTATTAACTTTTTCATCTCATGTGAAAACACAGGAACCATGGGTTAGATTCAGTTCCATAAACAAACACACCTAGTGACACCTGAGATGCCATAGAGTGTCTAAGATGCATCTGTTAGGCTTGCAGCTATACCACAACACTTGCAATGAAAACCTTATTCAAGACTGTTGTTGCAATGCCATGTGCTTGTTGACAACACTAGGAACTGAAATTTCATTTATAAATTAATCTGTTATTAAATTAATTGTTATTAAATTAGATTATATTGTTTTGATTATAAAAATTCCTACCTCTTACTTTTTACAGTATAATAGCAGGCTTTCTTTTTTTTTGCTTTTCAGATTAAGAATCATAGAATCACAGAATCATATAATGATTGGGTTGGAAGGGACCTTGAAGATCATCTAGTTCCAACCCCCCTACCATGGGCAGGGACACCTCCCACTAGACCAGGTTGCTCAAAGCCCCATCCAGCCTGGCCTTGAACACTTCCACAGATGGGGACTCCACAACTGCCCTGGGCAACCTGTTCCAGTGCCTCACCACCCTCACAGTAAAGAATTTCTTCCTGAGATCTAATCTAAATCTTCCAGTTTGAAGCCATTACCCCTCGTCATATCACTACATGCCCTTGCAAAAAGTCCCTCTCCAGATTTCTTGTAGATCCCCTTTCAGATACTGGGAGGCTGCTATAAGGTCTCCCTGGAGCCTTCTCTTTTGCATTCTGAGTAACCCCAGCTCTCTCAGCCTGTCCTCCTAGCAGAGGTGCTCTAACCTTCTGATCATCTTCGTGGCCCTCCTCTGGACCCAATCCAACAGGTCCATGTCCATCTTATGTTGGGGGCTCCAGAGCTGGACACAGTACTCCAGGTGGGGTCTTACAAGAGCAGAGTAGAGGGGCAGAATCACCTCCTTTGACCTGCTGGCCATGCTTCTTTTGATGCAGCCCAGGATGCCGTCGGCCTTCTGGGCTGCAAGTGCACATTGTTGGCTCATGTTGAGCCTCTCATCCACCAATACCCTCAAGTCCCTCTCCTCAGGGCTGCTCTCAATCCACTCTCTGCCCAGCCTATATTTGTGCATGGGATTGTCCCAACCCATGTACAGGACCTTGCACTTGGCCTTGTTGAACTTCATGAGGTTGTCATGGGCCCACTTCTCAAGGCTGTCCAGGTCCCTCTGGATGGCATCCCTTCCCTCCAGCGTGTCAACCGCTCCACAGAGATTGGTGTTGCTGTCAAACTTGCTGAGGGTGCACTCAGTCCCTACAGCCATGTTGCCAACAAAGATGTTAAGCACTATCAATCCCAGTACTGACCCCTGAGGAACACCCCTTGTCACTGCATGCCACTTGGACATTGACCCGTTGACCACAACTCTTTGAGTGCAACCATCCAGCCAATTCCTTATCCACTGAGTGGTCCATCCATCAAATCCATGTCTCTCCAATTTAGAGACCAGGATGTCATGCGGGACAGTGTCAAATGCCTTGCACAAGTCCAGGTAGATGACATCTGTTGCTCTCCCCTTATCCACCAATGCTGTAACGTTGTTGTAGAAGGCCACCAGTTTTGTCAGGCACGATTTTCCCTTAGTGAAGCCACGAATCACCTTATTTTCCATGTGCTTTAGCAGAGTTTCCAGGAGGATCTGCTCCATGATCTTGCCAGGCACACAGGTGAGACTGACCATCCTGTAGTTCCCCAGGTCTTCTTTTTTACCCTTTATAAAAACGGGGATTACGTTTCCCCTTTTCCAGTCAGTGGAAACTTTACTGGACTGCCACGACTTCTCAAATATGATGGATAGTGGCTTAACAGCTTCATCCACCAGTTCCCTCAGGACCTGTGGATGCATCTCATCAAGTCCCATGGACTTGTGCACCTGCAGGTTCCTTAGATGGTCTCAAACCTGTTCTTCTACAGTGGATGGTTCCTCATTCTCCCAGTTCCTGCCTTTACCTTCTGCAACTTGGGCAGTGTGGTTCAGTGAAAACTGAGGCAAAAAAAGTCGTTGAGTACCTCAGTCTTCTCCGTGTCCCAGGTGACCAGGTCTCCTGCTTCCTTCCTCAGTGGGCCCACATTTTTCCTAGTCTTCCTTTTATCACTGATACACCTATAGAAGGCTTTCTTGTTGCCCCTGATGCGCCTGGCTGGATTTAACTCTATCTGGGCTTTAGCTTTCCTAACCTGATCCCTGGCTGCTGAGACAATTTCTCTGTATTCCTCCCAGGCTACCTGTCCTTGCTTCCACCCTCTGTAGGCTTCCTTTTTCTGTTTGAGATTTTCCAGGGTCTCTTTGTTCATCCATGCAGGCCTCCTGGCATTTTTGCCTGACTTTCCTTTTGCTGGGATGCATTGCTTCTGAGCTTGGTGGAGGTGATCCTTGAATATTAACCAGCTTTCTTGGGCCCCTCTTCCTTCCAGGGCTTTATCCCACTGTACTCCATCAAGCAGATCCTTAAAGAGACCATAGTCTTCTTAACATAATATTTTAATTTCTTTTCTCTACCATACACTTCCAAATGTAATGAAAATACACACTTGCTATACATTTATTAACATAGGACATTCCTACAGTAGCCAGAATATTACAGATTGTAATATCTATTTTATAATAAGTCATTTGTGGTCCCAGTGGGGCAGAGCACATTTACCTGTGGCATTGATAACTACACAAATATTATACAAAGACCAATAATAGCTGATCGCTTAGCTGATCTTAAAAATTTGTTCCTCATATTTCATAATGAAAATCATTATTGCTACTTTATTTTTGTTCAAGCTACCTGTTAGATTCCACCAACTTCAAATTCTGACTGAAGTTTTAGTATGACAGTAGTTGGCTCTATGTCTTTGCTGTAGAAGCACTAGCATAGATTACAAAATACATTTCAATTTTGAATTTGCCTCCCTGACTTGATGTCATTCTTTCAAGAAGTCACTGGATGGGAGGGAGCTTTAGAGCTGTGCTTTGTTTCCCAGGATTGAATGACACCAAGCCATTTGATGAAAAACCCAAGACTAGAATCTTCAGTGGATTTAGACCATTATTCATTTCTGTTCATTGTACATCATTTTTATCATCTTTTTCAGGAAACACTTTCAGGGAAACACTCTGGTGAATACACATTCACATGCGCACACACACACACAGAGAATTGTCTAACAATTGCTTAATAATTCTGCTCGTATCTTGATCTGATCTTATAAATAGGGCATATCTGTGTTTAAGGAAGTAGACAGTTGTCGTTACCCAAGCTTTGTCATTAACTCATTTTTATTCAAACTACACCAGCTGTGAATTTGGGTAACTAGGAGGTGATATTGGTAATGCTGCCAGCACAAAAGACTATATACTGTAAAATCAATAAGCTTGTGCCCCCTCTTAAGCCAACCTTAATTCTAATCAAAACTGTATCTGCATAGCCCAGATTGTTGATTCTAGTTATTTATTCATCAGTCCCAGTGTCCACAGGGGGAAAAGTTCTCCTATTGTAGGTAATATGTAGCTACTGACATGACTTTCCTTCACTCATTCATAATAGTTACCTGCTATACATTTGAATTCTTTCCCCTCCCAAAGAAAAAGGACAAACAGTGTTTCATTTAAAATCTTGTTATGGGCATAAGGGAACATAACATACATATGAAGTCAAACATTTATTGTTAACTTAATTAAAAATCTCAGCAATTTATTTGTAATACAATAATTACCATTAATCCAGTTACAATAATACTAACACTATTCAAATTAGTACAGAAATGTCTCATTAATAATACTTTAAATTTGTTATACAAGAAAAGTGACTAACACCAACACCTCTTTCCTGGTGTTATGCATCTCTGCTTGTGCCCCTGGGGTCCCCCGGTCCATGGAATGGTATCCCTCAGCCTCAAGGTGGTGAGTGTTGCAGTGAGGGCTAATGTCCTCAGGGGTCTCAGGGTGCCCCTGCCCTGCCTTGTTACACAAAGGACTATTGTTTGTCACACAGGGAGCATAGGGGATAATAGAATAGAATCATAGAATCGTTTAGGTTGGAAGGGACCTTTAAGATCATCGAGTCCAACCATCAACTTAACGCTGCCAAAACCACCACTAAAACATGTCTCTCAGCATCACGTCTACCCGTCTTTTAAATACCTCTAGGGATGATGACTCAACCACTTCCCTGTTCCAATGCTTGGTAACCTTTTGGTGAAGAAATTTTTCCTAATATCCATCCTAAACCTACCCTGGTGCAACTTGAGGCCATTTCCTCTTGTCCTATCACTTGTTACTTGGTAAAAGACACCAACACACTGCTTTACAACCTCCTTTCCGGTAGCTGTATAGAACAATAAGGTCTCCTGTCAGCCTCCTTTTCTCCAGGCTAAACAACCCCAGTTCCCTCGGCTGCTCCTCATAAGACTTATGCCCTAGACTCTTCACCAGCTTCATTGCCCTCCTCTGGACTTGCTCCAGAATCTCAATTTCTCTCTTGTAGTGAGGGGCCAAAAACTGAAGACAGTACTCAAGCCGCGGCCTTACCAGTGCTGAGTGCAGGGGCACGATCACTTCCCTACTCCAGCTCACCACGTTATTTCTGATACAGACCAGGATGCTGTTGGCCGCCTTGGCCACCTGGGCACGCTGCCGGCTCATACTGAGCCGACTGTCAGCCAACACCCCCAGGTCTCTTTCTGCCAGACAGATTTCCAGCCACTCCTCCCCAAGCCTGTAGCACTGCATGGGGTTGTTGTGACCCAACTGCAGGACCCGGCACTTGGCCTTGTTGAACCTCATCCCATTGGCCTCAGCTCATCCACCAAGCCTGTCCAGATAACTCTGTAGATCCTTCCCACCCTCAAGCAGATCAACACACTCACCTAACTTGGTGTCATTTGCAAACATACTGAGGGTGCACTCAATCCCCTCGTCCAGGTCATTGATAAAGATACTAAACAGAACTACCCCCAGTACTGAGTCCTGGGGAACACCACTTGTGACCAGCTGTCAACTGCATTTAACTCCATTTACCACAACTCTTTCAACCCTAAACCATCCAGCCATTTTTTTACCCAGCAAAGGGTACAGCTGTCCAAGCCATGAGCAGCCAGTTTATCCAGGAGAATGCTGTGGGAAATGGTGTCAAAGGCTTTATTAAAGTCCAGGTAGACAACATCCACAGCCTTTCCCTCATCCACCAAGCAGGTCATCTTGTCATAGAAGGAGATCAGGTTAGTCAAGCAGGACCTGCCTCTCATGAACCTGTGTTGACTGGGCCTGATCACCTGGTTGTACTACATGTACTATGTCATGGCACTCAGGATGCTTTGTTCCATAACCTTCCCAGGCACCAAGTTCAGACTGACAGGCCTGTAGTTCCCCAGATCCTCCTTCTGGCCCTTCTTGTAGATAGGCATCACATTTGCTAACCTAGCAGTGATCTGCACCAGAACTCCTTGAGCCCTGCTGTGTTTTTCAGCTTATGATCCATAACTGTTGCTGGTAACTAAACCAGAACAACAACCTCTTCTTACTGCTTGACAAATTTGTTTGGTAGAGGTAATGTGGAACTACCCTGGTTTTGCCTATAGTTAAAAGCTAAGCCTAAACCACAAGCTTATTTAATGACGTCTTGGTTTCTTCATTTTGCTTATATTACAGAATTAAAAAGAAACACTTTTGCTTCTTTTCATTTTTATTTTATTTGAAATACTGCTTTATAAAGGTTTTATGTCTGAAAACATTATTTTAATTTGAAAGTTCTTCTAGTATCCTTTTTATGTTGTACATGTGCCTCAATAAAGGTTCAGGCTGGTGTTTGCTAAACACAGAGATCCTCACTTGGCTATTAATAGTCCCAAGTGTGGTGTAGTTTTAGTCTGCAAATTTTCTTTTCTGTCTTTTCTTTTTTTCTGCATCATACTCCTTTGTCTCTATAAATAGTGTGATGGGCATGCAGTATAATGAATGGCAAATCTCTAATCTTATTTATTTGAAACTTTCTTCTGCGTGTTGAGTCAAAAGAAACACACTGATGCCTGAAACTGATAGCTCATTGCATTTTCTTCAAATACTGAGGTATTGTAGTTGTGTTGATATGGCACATTGCATTTCGATTATTAGCCATGTTTTTCTCACCACATCTACTTGTTTGAGGAACACAAGATAATTAGGGAGATAATGCTAATGAAAAAAAATTGCTGTCTCCTTATTAAAAAGTTACTTTAAGTACATTTCCATTGCACTACATAAGCTATTCCATTATTCACTTGTCGTATGGAGCATGAATGGATATTGATTTATAGAAAACCTTCTGTGATTTATGTTTTAGCTTCCATGCCCCTCTTTCTATCATCCTTCCTTTGTATTATTGCTGTAATTGAGATCATCAAGGATAATGAATCAGTAAATCCTAGCCTGGAGAAGGAGGGCTGCTTCAAAACATAGTGTTTAACTCCGAAACATGCATATAAAGTATCAACACCAATATTAATACTACTTGATAAATGTTATCAAGGTGAAGACTGCAAATTTTGTGGCAATAGGTAGATCTAATTATAATTTAGACATAACAGAAATACATTTCTCCAAGAGCAGTCACTGTAATCTGACTGCTATTAAAGATATTTTTTTTACAAAGCCATTTCTTAGCAGATAAAAATTATTAGTATTTATATTAATCATCTTTTGAAATTTCTAATGGTAACTACAAGAAACATGAGAATATTCATGGGAAGAGATGTAGGAAAAACATGTCCTTTACTTATCATAACCCATTGAGATAAGGAATGGGCATATTTCAATATAAATGAATCATAAAGGAGTTACTTTTATGGCTATGCTCATCCCTCAGAAACAAATTTCTTCATATGGTGAGCTGATAATGTTTTACAGGCATTCACAATGGATAAATAATTGTTCATTCTAAACCTGTGCCTGATAGTAGCTCCGACAAGATAGACTGTTTCAGTTATTCATGAATGTATAAACACTGTTTTTGTGAATTCTAGTTTGAGAAATTAAGGCTTTTGCAAGATTACTCACACTCACATACTTCAGTCTTAGATACTTTTTGTTAAAAAGTAAGTAAAAGAATTCTGAAGTTTAGCCTCAATGATTTTGCTCACATTTTACATTATAAAAAAGAGCATGATAGGTTTATTTTTTTTTAATACTGCTTATATTGAAATACTGATGAAGTTGTTGGAATGACCGTACATTTCTTATAACAGAAGAATTACAGGATCAGGTCCAAATGATACCTGTACAAGAGGACAGCATCAGCTGT
>VFFE01007677.1:346332-384401 GCA_008921705.1 Burhinus oedicnemus | reverse complement strand
ATTTGAAATGCTAGTGTGTAGTTCTCTTCCATTCTATTGACGTCGATAGATATGTATCAAACTATAGCAAGAGAAAATTCAGCTTAGTTCATGAAGTATAAGTGTAATATACGGCCATGGATGTTGGAGAAAGTGGAATGTTCTTTTGGAAATATTTTTGTTTTAACTGCACAGCAGTAAATTACTACACAAAATAGAGCAGTAGAGAATTCATTTCTGTGTGAAAATACAACCTATTACAAATATAATGAGAGTCTATATTTGCCTTAATACATAATCAATGAATATTTAATGAATGTACTACATTTATAAGCTCAATTTAAACTGTGATTTATAACTATTTCTAGGATATAAGGAACTTTTTAATATGTTGCAGTAGTCTTTTTTTGCAAGAAGCTTTAAAGATAGTTACATTTCCTTTTGACTTTTTGAAAGAAATTTATAGCATTGAGTGGAATCTTAAATGTATGTATGAATTTCACTGTTAGTCATGTTGATGTCTTTGGTCACAGCTTATTTTTCCTGTTTAAATGGGCTATGTTTGGTACACATTTCTAAGAGTATACACAAATACAGTTGTGTTTACTTAGGCAACATTTCCTTGGAATCCTTATCTACATGTTTTTGCGCATGTAACCAGAAACAAAATATGTGAATTACAGGCAATAATTAAATAAATAAATTGCCCATGAAAGAAAAATATCTGAAAAATAAAATCTGAAAAAAGTTGCAATGATAATATGGAAAGTCATGTTCTCAGTCTGTGTATAGTTTGTGCTCTAAACAGTTTGGCTTTTTTCTTTTGTTGAAGCCTGTAGGGTGATTCTGCTCACCTATGTTTAGCTCCCAAAAGCAAGGCAGATTAGGTAGAAGGGATGCTCCTGTCCTTAAGCATGCAAACAAGTTATGCTCCTTATGTAAACAAGTTGTATAAATACATATGTACTCAAAAGACATACATCTCCAGGAGGCAATTGATTTTCCTTGTCTTAGGTGGCTATTTTGGATAGAATCAATGAACATTTGAAGATAAATCTCTCTCCTTTAATTACTGAGGGATTTAGATGAGGACTAACCTCTGATGGGATTCATTTTATATAATTCCAGATGTTTTATTTCAGAAATCAGTCATGTAGTCTAAGATAGGCACCAAAACTCTCTCTATAATTAATGGAAATGTATAGCATCTTACAGTTAATTCATCCTTTCTTTCTCAAACTTTTTTTTTTGATTGAACTGAGTATTTCTCTGCAAGTACATATTTCTTTCTTTTGGTTATAGATGGAATGCAAAGATTTAGAACAGACAAAATACAGAATTAGGCAAGATTAATTCTTCCCTCAGTCATTTGTTTTTTTAGAAATTTCCATTTTCCTCCATCATCCACAGAAAAGTTGCAAAGCTTTACCACAAATCTGAAGTATCAATAAAAAACTAGACATTTCTTTGGAGCTATGCACAAGAAAAGAGCCATCCAGGAGATTTATTCTGTAATACAGTATTTTCTTTCATTCCCATCTACCTCTTCTTTTTTTTATAAGATATGGGATGTACCCTGTTTTGTGGTATTGAAGCTACTATATCAGTATCTTCCCTGGACAGTTTTGCACGTACGTGAGTAAGAGATCTTGGTCCATAAACCTTAGGAGACATTTAGAATCAGAAGATACATAGCCTTTGCAAAGGCTTGGAGATGATGTGAATTGCTCTGTGAAGTTGTTTGCCATAGAACTAGAACTATACACAATAAAAGGAAGTTCAAACCAGCTAGCACTTAGTCATCTAGGCTGAATCTCCAATGATACTTGCTGGTTCACAGACGTATATGTATGTTTCATGTCCCCATTGTTCAGGGCTAAACTGTTCTAAAGCTGATGGCTGCCTCTCTGAAGTAGAGCTACAGGTATTTCACAGTGCACCAGCATGATGTGTCATAGGATGAAGCCAAGAATATGTATTGCATGACATGGGTATGACAAAAGGGTATCTAAGTTTGCTCAGAAGTGTAAAATGTCCTGAGATGATTCTGGAGGAGCCAAATCAGGTGTGGATTTAGCTATACTATCTTACTACAAATAAATACAATTGCAAGTGGCCTGAGTTTTGTTTTGGAAAGAACTAGTTATTCATTGGCATTTTGAGTTGAATATGTTGGGAGTGATTTAATGTAGGATTTTTCAGTCATTAACTTGGCACCTCTTGGCTTAATTGCTCTAAGGGATGCAGTCTAATACATATAAGGCAGATACCATAGTCAAGTGGAATTAAGTTTAGTTCAGTATAGATGTCGATAGATACTTTCATTCAAAAACCTAAAAGAAACTTAATTTCTCATACTACTCTACAGCATCCACAGAGAAGAAAGGGATAGGAGGAATTCAGGGTGAGAGGGCCCAAAGAACAAAGTGCACTGCTTGAGAGAGCATTTGAATGCATAGATGGTGTCCATCTATTCTCTTGAAGCTGGGACACCATGTAGTCAGCAACAGTGAATGCTTTAAGAAAGTTGTGAGACATTCCTCTTCCGTAAAAAAGTGCATCTTCTAACCTTTTTTTGATTAGCTTATACAGTACTGTAGACAGAAAACTTTTTGCTTAGGGGGTCACAAAAAATTTTAGGAAAGAGCCATTGTAACTTCTCAGGTGTTCACAAGTCACTTGTTAAAATGAAATAGTGAATAGATTGATATTAAGCAGTACAATTTAGACTGTTAAAAATATGATGCAAAAAATATTTATTTCTAACTCCTGGGTATTCTAATTTATGTAACCTGCAACTAACAATAAAGAAGATTTAAAAAAATCCAAACAACTCAAAAAATAAACCCCACAACTTTTATTCTTTTTTAAGTGCCTATCATCTTCTTCTAATTGAGTCCTGAGTCCAAACAGAAAGTGATTTTTTCTGTAAATGGAAAAAATGTAAGACATGTAAACTTGTCAAATAACATGAGCTGTAATTTAAAGAGCAAAAGCATTGTAACTGTTTTCAGGAGCAAAATAACCAGTGACATGGAGAGATAAAAAAATAGCAAAGAGCAAACAAGTGAACACAATATTCCTACGTTTCATTGGGAACTAAAACACCCTCAGGGGTTTATATAAACTTTTATAAGTTTAACTGTCATTTACTTCACTGCTGTTACTTGGTTTTACCCTAATTTGTCTTTTCCCTGAACAAGACTTTGCCTTTCAGCTATAACTTATGGTTGCACAATCTTTGCAAGATAAATGGAAAGAACAGTTTTGAACACTTTCCAGTCACTGCTCTTGGATTTTAAGACTGAGAAGATAATGAGGAAAGACTGTCTTAAACAATTAAGTAGCCAGAATGACATATTTGAGAAACCTCGACTATTACCAGAGTATAAACACTAAGAAGAAAATAGGGCAGTTTAGAGCAGCGTTAATGAGATGCTTGCATATAAACTGCATGCAAGAAGGTGAGGGAAAAATGAGTTATCTAGAGGTCTTTTGTGCAAACGGGGAAAAGATAGATAGAAAGAGCCATCTAACCTGTTAAATCCATAAACTGCATTCACAAGAAAGTATGTCATAGCTGCACCAGCCTTTCATAACCAAAACAAAGTCTGTCTTAAGGTCAAGCAGAGTTCTTTATGAAAAAGTCTGATGGAATTTCTCTTAATATTTCTCTTTTCAGCTTTTCAGTGTCCTGGTTTGAGCGACACAGGACTAATTTCTTTTCTAATGCTTGGGAAAACTGCACTTTTAGAAGACTCTAGTGTCTGAATTTGTGAAAATATTTACTTTATAGCCAGCTATGGTGGGTGGGTTTCAAGGTCTCAGTGTTTTCAGGCTAGCCAGGTGCAGGGATAAGGAGGAGCGAGATGTGGGCACTTGACCCAAGCTGGCCAACAGGATTATTTCATACCATAAATGTCACATTCAATATAAATTAGAAAGTTTGCTGAGGAGTTTGGGCTCTCCCTTGATGGCGGCGATCCAGAGAACGTCTTGTCCCAGTACCAGACCCCTGAGGCCTTCCCTTCCTCCTGAGGAAGTAGCACTCACGGTGTCTGACATTTGCTGTCCACTGTTGGGAGTGCACAGCTTCCTACTGCAATAGTTGGCTGAATATAAACCTGTATATTTTATATTGGTATGGGGATCACTATTGGTTCTTCAGTGTTATTACTGCTAATTATCTAGTCTTATTCTACTAAATCTGTTTATATTTCAACCCCTGGGTTTCCTTGTTTTCTTCCTGATTCTCCTTCCCGGGTGGGGAGGGGTCATTGGGTGATAGAATAATTGTCTAAATGACAACAAATTGTTGTGGGTTTCTCAAACCATAACAAACAGGAAAAAAAACAAACCCAAAACCAAAACAAACCCAGCAAAAAAACAGTTCACTCTTGGTATTTATTGTGCTGATTTTAAAAGTTTATGTTTAATTTTCTATTATGTGATGGGGACAGGGTAATAATGGTTGGACTAGATGACCTTAAAGGTCTTTTCCAACCTAAATGATTCTATGAATCCAGGAAATTATCAGATTATAGATGATTTAGCCATTCAGAGGATTTAGTCTTAGTACTTGTAGAAAAGAAATACAATTTGTAATTAGATTATTTCTGCCTCAGACATTTTTCTTATTAGATTTATGCATATAAGAACCTTTTGTATACATAACTTCCTAATTTTTATCTCTAGCATCCAACGTTTTACATCAGTACCACTATCTGGATGATTTCCCTTTGTTGTTGTAGAATGCTTCTTTTTTTTTTTTTTTTGGTTACGTTTACAGAAGTATTTGGCTTAGAAAGACCACATGTATTGATGTCAGTCTAAAGTCTAAAGTGAAGCAAGCAAAAACATTTTAGAATAGTTCAAATTCCTGATGGAGATTAAACAATATTAGACAATAGCTCATATGTCCAGGTACCGTTTAATCTACTTCTGCAGGAATCTAATCTGTCACACTTTCAGTTACGTAAGGCCTCTGGGAAAGGCTGTGAGAAGATTAGGTTTGAAATATTATCATGATAAAGTACAATACACACATATAATAAGAAATTAAAATTCTATATAGAAATTGCTAGGAACCATATAGTGGAACACTGAAAAATGCAGGTGTATTTTGTTTCTATACTATAAAATGTTGAATATAAATTAAACACTGAATAATATTATATTCGGTTTATATGACAACGTTTTGTAGTGGGCAGGGGCTCCAGGGTTGGCTTCTTTGAGAATACACCAGGAGCTGCCCCCATGTCCAACAGAGCCAACTTCAGCTGGCTCCAAAATGGACCCATCACTGGCCAAAGCTAGGCCCATCACACTGGTGGCACCTCTATGATAACAAATTGTGACAGTGTGCTTCCCCTGCCCCTCCAGGCACCACCTAATCTTTATCTCCTGTAACCCTGCCCAAGCGATAACCACCTGTGATGGTCATAATGGGTGCTTATAGTCGTGATGGCAGCATCCGGGACTCAATGTGGTTCTGGGGAGACAGATAACAACACAGTAGCCAAGGGCTAACTTGAGCAATACTGGTTCTGGGATCAATATATAAATATGACTATAGGTCAATCATCTTACCCCCATAAATAGTGCACAGCCCAAGAGCCCTTTGTGCTCTCCTGAATGGCAGCAGGCTGCATGCCAGGATCTCCCCTTGACTCAGGATGCTGCTCAAGGTTACTCCTCGAGGTTGAGAGATTCCTTGCTGCAACAGATCCTCAGTAAGTGACTAATAGCATGCCGAACTTTGAAATCTTAGCTAAGTGATATAAAGGATTGATTGTGCACATATAATCCTTTGGACGTAACTGTTGACTAAATCTGGGACTAGGATTGGATCCAGCCGCACCTAGACTCCTCTCTGAGAAGGATTTTAGAAAGCAAGGGGGTCCTTTCTGAAACCATGACTCAACGGGAGGGTCTGCCCGACAGTTCTGCCTGACCCTGTCCTCTATGCAGTAAATAACCCAAGTGTGCCTTGCCATCTCGAATCTTGTTAAACTGTGGCATCTATTATTAACTTTATTAAATCATTGTTTTTTATAACAATAAACATATTGCTGCTTCTCTCTTATGAGTGTGGTGCATCATTCTCTCCATGACACATACTTAAGAAAGCGTAAAAAACCACTGTGCAGTATCTGTGAGAGAGAGTGCTGAGAAAGTTGTGAAAGAAACAGCTCTGCAGACACCAAGGTGAGAGAACAAGGAGGGGGAGGAGGTGCTGCAGGCACTGGAGCAGAGATTCCCCTGCAGCCTATGGTGAAGACCATGGTGAAGCAGGTTGCCCCCCTACCACAGTGGAGCAGATATCCACCTCCAGCCCATGGAGGACCCCACACCGGAGCCGGTGGATGTGCCCTGAAGGAAGCTGCAGCCCATGGAGAGCCCACGCTAGACCAGCATCCTGGCAGGAGAAAAAAGAAAAAAAAAAGGTTTTTAAATTTGTTCTATATTGTAACCACTGCTGAATGACTAGGAGATGGTGGGATTTTTTCAGTCCTGGTATAATTTGAATATGTATGCATACTTTACTGTTTACTGGGAAAAAAATCCCCATTCTGTTTTGTTAATAAATGTTATTCCATATGTGGCATGTTCAAAGTACTAACCTCGAGCCTTAACGTTTTGAGTTATGGGAGTTCTGGTCACCTGAGAGAACCGCTGTCCCTTCAATTACTGCAGCAACAAAGGAGGTGTTACAGCTAGCAGTCCATCTGAATATAAATATTCAGACGTGAGTTAAGATGAGTTGACTTGACGGCCCTTCTCTCTGTGGTTTTACAGCCCAGATATACCCATCTGCAGAAAAATGGTTGGAAATACTAATTTCATCAGGTAGGTGCCATGAGAAATGATTCTGATGGTTGAAATAATTTAACAGTTCATAAACATCCGGTGTTGAAATTAATAAAAAAAAATAAAAAATCAAAAAGTGTCTAACTTAAATGCTGTTCAATATTCAAAGATAATATTATGGTTGCTCTTCACATACACCTACAGAGACATCTGTGATAGTCAAATATAACATGTTTTTCAGTATGTAGCAGTGTATTACATTGTCAAAGTTAGTGAGATGTCTGATAGAAAATAAAGACAAGCCTGGTTTGAAAATTTGAATCTATTTGGATCTCAGTTTTGTTTCAAGTTCTTCATTAGAAAGAGTCTGTAAGACTGTTCAGTTTGCTCTTTTGGTTATTCTTGCAGGACAAGCAAATCTTTTTCTAATTAAAGCATGTAGAGAACATCACTGGTATCAGTAATGATCACATTTCAAAAATATTCTGATAAACACAACACCAAATATCTGTTCTGTTTAACTCTTTAGCCAAATTAACTTTATATTTACCAGAACAAAGAAGCCAGAGTATATTTTTACACCTTCAGTAGACTGTAATGGATAACCCTGAGACCAAGAAACAACCTGAGAATAATTTCTTCTTCTGAACAATTTTAGGTTGCTTTTTTAAGGTTAAATCGTAACTTTTGTAATATTGGGTTTGGTTTCTGACAACATTGTTGCATTTTTAAAACTCTGATTATGGAAAGATATGATTTTTGTATTATTATGAAGTCTGAAAACTTAATAGTACTTCATTAATTTCCATTTTAGGGAAAATGTATATAAGATCTATTCAAGTAACTAGGTAAATGTGAACATTGAAGTGAATTGAGCAGGCATGCTGAATTATTGAATTATCATTTTCCAGAAGCAATTTCATATAATATGGGTGAAAATTAAGTAATTTCAAAAAGTGGAGGTGAAAACTTATAACAAATACAAAACTCGAATATACAATATAATGACCTTTTGGGTGCTGTGTTCCAGTGAAATTTGCTTGTTGCTACATATAAGCAGTGCTCCTCAGGGGTTGGTACTGGGACTGATAATATTTAACATGTTGGCGACATGGATGTAGCGATTGAGGGAACCCTCAGCAAGTTTGACAGCAACACCAAGTTCTGTGGAGCGGTTGACACACTGGAGGGAAGGGTTGCCATCCAGAGGGACCTGGACAGCCTTGAGAAGTGGGCCCATAACAACCTCATGAAGTTCAACAAGGCCAAGTACAAGGTCCTACACACGGGTCAAGGCAATCCCATGCACAAATATAGGCTGGGCAGAGAGTGGATTTAGAGCAGCCCTGAGGAGAGGGACTTGGAGGTGTTGGTAGATGAGAGGCTCAACATGAGCCAAGCCACGGCATCCTGGGCTGCATCAAAAGAAGCATGGCCAGCAGGTCAAAGGAGGTGATTCTGCCCCTCTACTCTGCCCTGGTGAGACCCCAGATTCTACGATTCTGTTTGAGAGCCCTTGAGAGCCAAGGGTACTGTTAGGGAAAAAACATAACAATTTTAGATTGTCTATATGAGACTAACTACTGTAAATCTAGCTGGCACAAACCCAGGAAATTATTATTCTTTACATATATATGGCCAACAAAATAACCAGATAAATGTAAATATATGCAGTCACTGTAGTAGTCACTCCAGGTAGGCAGAAAAATATAGAAACAAGAACTCTCCAAAATACTTGGTCAGAATTTTGTGGGTGCAACTATATTTAATCAGCAGAAAACACCTCTGTGCATGTGTGTGTGTACATACATTTATGGAAAGTAGGATGCAACTCAAAGCACCGAACTAAGAAAAATACATGGAAAAAACCCTTTATGTAGATACAGAATCATCAACATTTCCATTAAATAAGAGGAAAAAGATAAACAGACGTTGTAGAAGAGCAAAATAAAAATTAAAAAATGCATAAATCAAGGTTTGATTTATATCCAATTTATGCAAGAATAATAATGTTCTTAATATTCTGCAAAAGGTCTATTACTACTGTCCTGGTCTGAGGTAAAACAGAATCAATTTCCTTTTCAGTAATTTTACTTTTTAGCTAGGCCTCTTCTAACCGCTGAAATTAACAACATGTACAGAAAACTGTTTGCTGTTGGACTGACAAGACCCACGTTTATAGTTAATGCCAAGAAATTGTATGCAGAGAGACTCTTGCTTATACTTATTGCTATAACAACCAAGGCCAGCCAACTTTGCTATTTGCCGTGTTGGAGGGTCAGAAGCGGAGGAGCATAGAGGCATTGTACCTGCACGAAGGAGTGGACAGGTGACCCAAAACTGACCAACAGGGTATTCCATCCCATCTGCCTCATGCTCAGTATAAAAGCTGAGGGATCAAGGGGTCAGTTCTCTATCTTCGGTGGCCGGCATCCGAGGAAGACTCTGTCTGTTTGTCTCCCTTTGATCCTGATCCCTGCATTCCTGAATCCAGATCTGGAATCCAGTTCCCGTCCACGACTGAGTCCAGTCTGGGACTTCCTTAGTGCCTGCTGGTGACGTGATCATCGTGGGAGCTGGATACTGTTTTGTATATATTTCATTATTTTATTTTTATTTTATTATTAATGTTTCATTAAAGTAGGTTAGTTCATTCTAAACTCATAAGTCTCTTTCTCTCTCTCCTTCCTCTCCTTGGAGAAAGAGGTGGGGGAGAGCATCTCACCTCAGTGGCCAGTCCGGCCCAAACCATAACAACCACATCTTCATTTACAGGCATTGATCATCTCTGAATAATATAAATAACATAAATAATATAAATAATATAAATAACATAAATAATTATCTCAGCAACTAGATTATACTTACGTGCAAATAATTTTAGAAGCAGAAGAACAGATCTTTACCATCTTCTCTGCTTCGTGCTAAGTCCCTTCCTTTAGTCTACAACTCAATTTTTTTGCGTTACTGTCATTCCTTTTCCCAAGCCAGGCTCTTTTCTCTTTCCCTCTGTCACGGATTCAGATGCAGACCTCTCCTGTGGAATGGAGTGAAACACGCCTGTTCGTGGCTATCCCCCAGTACAAACCAGAGGATTCTTTTTCCCCAGCATAGAACAGAAGTGTATTCCCAGCTCAGAGCAGTACAGAGCTAAATTCTTCTTCATAAAGGAGTTCATTTCCTCTGACTTCAGAAGTCTAGAAAGTAGATGTTGCCATTTCAACTCACTGTCTGAACTCCCTGTATGGTTAAAGGGCAGAAATGGGAACTTCTAGAATGTCTTTGATTTCATATTTACATAAACAAGTAAAACAGGTCTGGTGAATCATTCCTGACAAGTACCATTTTTTTTTTGCCATGGAGTTTAAGTGACATCTAAATGACAAGCTAGATATAGATAGCTACACTGCAGACTGTGGAACATGAAGTTAAAAGCAGTCATTATGACCATGATGCAAATGGTGTGTAGAACAGCAGCAAAGAGGAAAGCCACAGAAATAAGAAGTTGTTGAATACACTTTCAAACTTCAGTACAAAATATGTATTTTTACCCTAATATTTGATTTTAGTTTTTGCTCATGGATGATATGTATTTCTCTTTAGATGACTCTTTTGGTTCTTAGAATACTGACTCATAAGTAGATCTTGATGCACTGCCCTCTGATGCAGCAGCAAATAGCTAAGAAGACTGTCAGAAACCATTTTCAGTTAATACAATATCTGGTCTTCCATTTCAAATTTGTCATTAGAGTATAAAAGAAGTTCAATTTATTTTAGAGAAATTCTAAAAGAGCAAAATTATTTTACTTAATGTTGAACATGAGAGTATACTTTTTACTGTTTCACCACTATCTGTCTTCTTTGTACATAACGAGATACTTTTAACTTTTTAAATAAAAATATTCTTCTCTAATATCAGTTTTTTGCATCTCACACACACAAAAAAGCAGGTATATACATACACAATGAACAGACATTTGGCAAATATATGTCAGTTTTATATTGTTATACCAAGACAGTTAATTTCTAATTCCTCTTTTTTGCTACTTGTTTCTCTTTTAGATTGTATTAATTTTACAAAATGCATTTGTTTCTGGGCTTCTCTCCCCCAGCCTTTGTTTTAATAATTCATTCCCAGTCAGCAATGGTTTCTGTGATGTCAGTGCTTTGGGCAACAGAAATGAAACTCTAAGTTATCTTGAACTTCATTCCTAATAAACAATGAGCAATAATGCCATGCTATGGTATGTGATTCAAGCTGCTTAATTTATTCCCTGAGAGAGTCAATACAGTTGCCGTAGTTAGACATCCAACAGTCTCTGAACTGACACAGGTTATCCAAGCTTTCTGCACAGGGTTGCTCAATGTGCCTTAGGATATATCAGAGTTCCTTACCTCTCTGTCTCAGTACTTAGAAGCCAGATGGGATGCCCTAGAGACTTCTTGAAGGAATACTAAAAGTCTATATTTGGGCAAGTGTGGTTATCCCAAATGAATACCGTCAATGGGGCCTAGAAAGCTATTTATTTGACAAACTGTAGGTGTCTAAGGGGAGCTCAAGAACTCCATGGATTTTGTTTACTGAATGGACTGAACAGATTTAATTGTAATTATATTTGTAGATGTGCATATTTAGATACCTAGCTATAGGCATCTACATTTTCAAAGTGAATCTCACCCTGCAAGTTCTTTGTAAAGCAGTGTTATCACAGAAAATTCTGAATATGTCATACAGAGGAAGAGCTCAGTGTTTTTGAAGGCCTACAGATAAAACTACTTTCTGCTGACATTTAAGTATCTCTGTGACAATTCCTATGTGTGGTGTGAAATTCCAGTAGATGTGAATGAAAGGCTGACATTAAAGAGAGACTCTAGTCTTCCAAAACACCTTAGGTGGGCAGGCTGTCTGCTAAACTGGAAAATCAATTCACCTGTATTGGCAGGTAAGTAGGTAACTGATCAGATGACTGTAGTTGTCAAATGGGTCACCTAACAAATGAAACCAAGTTAGAAAGATTTTTTTTTTTTTTTGATACTTTCAAATACCAGAGCGCTCATCTCACTGACTGAAGGGTCATTGAAGGAACCACTCAATTGTAGCCTTGGAGATGTTCAGCCAGAATTTTATAGCTGGTAAGAAAGGGTGTGAAACAAAAGTGACCACAGATCTCATAGGAGAGAGCAAACTTATGAAGGAACACTTGTGGGTACTTGTGTGATTGTGTAAAACTTACTACAGGAAATTTATTTGATTGTGGGAGTGTACAAAAACTTATTACGGGATGTTCAGGAGAAGAGCCAAAAGTAGCGATGAAGGTGGATCATGGAGGAACAAGTATATGAAAATGGAGAGGAGGGAGGATAAAAGGGTCCAGTCACATGTAAACATGCTGTAGACGAGTATGCTTGTATGGCAAAGTGCTGTGCCCTATCTGTGCAGTCTGTCCTGTTTTGTTATTAAACTACGTTCTATGTAGTTCATATTAAACTATGTACTGTGTGACTTTTCTCTCCATTCTCTGTGTGTGTGTGATTTGCTAGCAAGCCTCAATCTAGACCAGCTGGCAAGTAGGAGGAGGCCAGAGTCTGGAAAGACTTGAGATTGAAGCTGGAGCCTAGATAAACAGGGTCCAGGGTCTAGGCATGGATTGTTATGGTCTGGTCCAGGTTTTGAGGGATCCACAAATGTGGGAGTGACTGCAAATCAAAGGAGAATATGTGTACATCCACTCATGAGCTTCCGTCCTGATCAGCTGGAGGGAATTAATGGGATGGGACTGTAGGTATTGCTCACACACACTCTATGCAAGTGCTGTGTGTGTATTGTGAGTGTGTGTAGATAGACCTCTGGCATACGTGCTCTACCTTGCTACTGGCTGGACCTGGAGACAGGAACAGCGGAAAGTAAGTGAAGGAGCAGAAATCTCTTGAGCTTTTAAGTTCACAGGAGTCAGTTTCCCTTAACAGTGTCCACTTTTATTACTATTTTGTAATTTTATTAATATTGAGGGAACAATCCTCTGTACTCTGATACATTTTAAGTCTATATATCAGTAAGGTTTGATCTCCCAGTCATTGTTTTGGCATAATCATGTGATCCTCTCAACGAGCACTGATATGAGAATCCCAGGTTTCTCAAAGAATTTCCTTTACTTAGTCACATTTTAAATACATGTTTTCTCAAGAAAGACTCTAACATTGCATCATTGGAAACACCAGGAACTTTGTCTAAAATAAGCACTGGATCAAGCAAATGAAGATAACAGTTTTAGTAAGAAGATTAGTTTAGTTGATTAAAATGACCACAGTGACTAAGTGTTGTGGGGTTTTTGTGGTTTGGTTTTTTTTTTTTTCCTAAGTCACATCTAGGAATGTCTATTGAAATCTTGACATCAAACTACATAAAAATCTGTCCAGAACTATTTTATTTACTTTGATTTACTAATTCATGCTAGAACATGGTATTTCTGAATTAAATACCTCATTGAAGTACCACACATTGTAGAAGATGAAGACAAGTTCTAGTAAAGGTAGGATATCCCTGTACAGATTTGATTCTCAGTTTAGAAATTTTTCATGCAATGATTGTGAATACGTGAAACGTACAGCAATATTTGATGTGTAACGATCTGCTTGCTGTGACAGAGAGGTGGTAGCAAACATATGAGACTATAAAAAGAAGCTGCATGTCAGCTGTAACTGATTGTATGATCACTGATAACGTGTTTCAGTGCAATGATACGTGAATTTGAACTTTCATTGGCATTGCATAAAGTAAGCTTACTTGACTGTTATGAATCATACAAGATAGGTTTAATTTGCTGTTTCTCCACTGACTCCTGATACCTACTTACATGATGTTACAGCTGTAACTGAGAACACTGGGAAAAGTTAAGCATGATAATTTAAGCCACTTCTAGTCGTAATGCCAACACTTATTATTTTTACCTGTGAGATCTACTCTGTTTTCCTGTAATTTAATAGCTGAGCATTGGTTCAAATGTCTAAATCTTTTAAACGGTTTTCTGACTCGGGGCTACAGATCTGATTTATTCCTTCCACGTCAGTTTACAGGTGAGTGCAAGATATTTTAAAGGATATGGGAATATTTCAGAATTGTTCTAACTGTTTGTTTATAGTTCCTTTAAATATTGATATAGGGACCGACTTCGTAGTCACTGTCCCTGAAGCAAAGTGTTTGGCTCTTATCTCCTCTTATTCCTACAGGCCAAACTTTCAGACTCCAAAGTCATTCTGTAAAATTATTATTGAACATGTCATCTTCCATGTTAAGGTCTCTTCCAGTTCTTGAAGTCATCAGAGCCTTACTTCTTGGAGATGCACACAGGTTTATTTTTTCCACATGCTAATAAGTTAGAATATGAGTTTTACTATTGGTATATAACTTTAAATTATCATATAATGATGGGTAAATAGTTAATAAAATCAATTATTTGTGTTACCATTTTATCTGCATATAAGTAACAATCAGAATTATAACTGACTATAAGTTAATAGAGAAGAAAAACAATGTGAAAATGCTGCCCCTAAGATTTTTTGGAACATCCTTTCCTGGTATGCATCTCGTTTGGATCTGGATCAAGTCAGTGAGCCTGTGCCATCATGCTTTACTCATAGACCACATAGCTTATGCAGGATATTTCAATCAAGTTTCTACTAGACCAAGGTTTCCACCATTGCTGATGTTAATTAACACTTTTGATAGCTCTCAGAAGAGAAAAGCCAAGTTTTAAATACCCATAGTAAAATCAGATCGTTCATTTCCTTGCAGTCAGTGCTGTGATGTGTTGGCAGTGCAGTGCAGAGGTTTTATGCCACAGGCTCTTCTCCTGAACATGCCATAAGATTTGTACACTCCCACAATCAAATACATTTCCTGTAGTAAGTTTTACACAATCACACAAGTATCCACAAGTGTTCCTTCATAGGTTTGCTCTCTCCTATGAGATCTGTGGTCACTTTTGTTTCACACCCTTTCTTACCAGCTGTAAAGATCTTATTAGATCTTTCTCAGTGAAGGCAGTCATTGAATTCAATATCTAAAGCCTTCAGTTCCTCACCTTTCACAAGTAATAAACAGATATGTTTCTCAGAGCTGGCAAGCCAGTTTGCTGAAATAGGATTGTTGTTATAATTAAATAGTAAAATGGTGTAGCTATGCATTTATTTACGTAGAAATAACTCTGAAGATAAATATGACACAGACAGTGTCCTGAGAACTAGCCAGCCTATAATAACACAAACATGTTGAAAGAAAGAACAAACATTGGTAGGAGGACAAATGTTAATATAGAAAGAATTAGCACTTGGCAAACAGAGGCAGTTCTTCATGGATGTGTAAGAGTTCACTTATATAGCTATTATGTCTTGTTGTTTTGTGTTTTTAGACTGAGATAATTTCTTTGATGCCTCACCTTTAAAAGACAACACAATGTCCTGAAGAAAGACACAGCTAATGGCTTTCTTCCTTGACCATTGTCATGGTGTAACCCCAGGTGGCAGCTAGAACCATGCAGCTGCTTACTCACTCCCCCCAGTTCAGATGGAGGAAAGAATCGGAAGTGTAGAAATGAGAAAAAAACCTTGTGGGTTGAGATAAATACAGTTTAATAGGTAGAGCAAAAGCCACGTGCACAAGCAAAGCAAAACAAGAAATTAATTTGCTGCCTCCCATCAAGTGTCAGCCATCTCCAGGAAAGCAGGGCTCCATCACATGTTACAGTTACTTGGGAAGTCAAATGCTATCACTCTGAATGTCCCCCCCTTCCTTCTTCTTCCCCCAGCTTTATATGCTAAGCATGACGTCATATGGTATGGGACAGCCCTTTGGTCAATCGGGGTCAGCTGTCCCGGCTCTGTCTCCTCCTAAATTCTTGTACTCCCCCAACCTGCTTGCTGGCGGGGTGGTGTGAGGAGCAGAAAAGGTCTTAACTGTTTAGCAACAGCCAAAAACATTACTGCACTATCATCCCCGTTTCTCATCCCAAGTACAAAACGTAGCACTAGGCCAGCTGCTAGTAAGAAAGTTAACTCCATTGCAGCCAAAACCATGAAGCTGGTGAAGGGTCTGGAGAACGTCTTATGAGGAGCAGCTGAAGGAATTGGGATTGTTTAGTCTGGAGAAGGGAAGGCTGAGGGGAGACCTTCTTGCTCTCTACAACTACCTGAAAGGAGGCTGTAGTGAGATGGGAGCTGATCTCTTCTCCCAAGTAACTAGCGATAGGACAAGAGGAAACGGGTTCATGTTGTGCCAGGGGAGGTTTAGGCTGGACATTAGGAAAAAATTTTTCACTGAAAGAGTTATCAAATATTGGAAGAGGCTGCCCAGGGAGGTGGTTGTCACCATCCCTAGATGTGTTTACAAGTCTTGTAGATGTGGTGCTTAAAGACATGGTTTAGTGGCAGAGCTTGTAGAGTAGGGTCAATGGTTGGACTAGATGATCTTAAAGGTCTTTTCCAACCTAAACAATTCTATGATTCTATGACAATCATTATAGGGTTTCATGGCAGAAGAGAGGAGATAGAAGTCAGTCAATATTCAAAAAGTAATTGGTAAAGAAGTTTGAACAAAGAAACAGGACAGCATATACAGAAGTAAAGGAGTTGCATTTTCTTTTAGCCTTAAATGATTTAATTTTAATTTAAATGTTTTAAAATAATTGTGCCTTCTGGTTTAAATAAATCAACTTTTTAAGTTGTTTCATATAGCAAAATCTCGGAGTTAGAACTCTTTTTAATAAGCAATTGCAATATAATGTAAAGCTACTACTTGCCATAACTTTAAAGTATGAAGGCAGAGTGGCCAAAAAGCAGTTTAGTACTTTCTTTAATTGAATTACCTGTATGTCTTTCACAAAGTTGTTGAGGTTTTTTTGGAAGTCTCGTCATATTTCATACCTTGAAATTAAGAAATAATTGAGAAGTCTCTCAAGCAGTTCTTCTGTTCTTTTTTTTCTCATTTTCCTCAAGCAATTTTTTAATATTATGATAGTTTTTCCTTCCAGCTTAAACATTTAATCTTTATAGAGATAAAAAATATTTCCTACCTTTGCAAATATATTAGTTATTACAGACCTCAAAGAAACGTTATTATGTTGATGCCAAGTCCAGTTGATATATGAGACTAGAAATTTTCTTTATTTTGTTGTTCAGATCATATTCTTATGTCATAGAGTTTCCATTAAAAAAAGTTTAAAAAAAATCAGAATGCAAAACCATAAATACAGCTGTCATCCCTGTGAAATCTAAGTTAATCTATAAAGTATATTGTGAGAGCAAAAGTAATTCCTTTGAATGCATTGACTTTCATGCATTTGTTTGTTAAGACACTGTCATTTGGGATATCAGTTTTTAGCCGTTTTTGCAATTCCTATATAGGCCACCTATGCAGTCCATTAAGCAAGGTTTTTATTATTGGTCTGCATGAAAAAAAAGGGAGATCAAATGTAGAATTTTTCAGAATCAATAAAAGGATTCAGACCTACAGAACTAAGTGACTGAAAAATATAAGTGTACAAATATGTAATGCGAATTAATAGACATACATTAACAAAGTTCATACAGTCCTTTGAGACACCCATTCTTTATTCCTAAGTGTACAGTCAGTTTTATGTGGCACTTTCCTGCTTGTTCTCTGCTTCACCAGCAAATAGTATGTTTCAGGTATATCTCAAAGGCCACAAAACCCATATTTTTCTCATAGGTAAGAGGTTTAGACATGAATGCAGCAACTCCAGTCTTTGATTTCTTTAACTTCCTCCAGAGCTCCACTGATTTCTGAACATTTTACAAGGAGTCATTTGTTAGCTGCAAATTTCTTTAGAGTTCGAAATTCCTTTCTGTCAGTCAGCTCCTTGTTCATTTAGACTTCATAGGATAACTACATGCTTAATCATTCCACATGTGCTTAATTCCTTTATGGGCTTAGGATGCTGTAGAAAGTCACATCTGTTAGTAAGTGAATCATTTTATACATAACTTAACACACAAATACCTTTCCATGTACTTCACTCCAGAATCTTCCTGAAGAACCCTGCAATGTCTGAATAAAACACAAGGCTGATTGGTCCCTGCAGCCAACTTTTCAAAATTTATTTTAAAACTTAATCTTACTTTTCTAAATATGTAACTCTGAGAGCTAGCTGACTGCATTGTGGCTGAGTTTATCTTGTGGCTTTTTCTTCTCTAAACGATATAAAAGACAAGCTAGGTATCTTCTGTGTATCAATTCCTATGACTAATTTACATGCTAGAGATGAATATTTCAACCATGTATTTTTTCAAACAAATGGACTGAATTAGCTCTGAGCATACCTGAACAAAAGGGATGGTGATATTTGCTGTAGATGATCATTCATTTTTAAATTGTATTTTTTAATTGTTTTTTCGTTTGTTTGGTTTTTAATATCCTAACCAAAACATACACCTACAATTTGCAGATCCTTCTGGAAACTCTGCTAAGGCACATGGAAAATAAGGAGGTGATTGGTAACAGCCAACATGGCTTCACTAAGGGCAAATCGTGCCTGACAAAACTGGTGGCCTTCTACAACAACGTTACAGCATTGGTGGATAAGGGGAGAGCAACAGATGTCATCTACCTGGACTTGTGCAAGGCATTTGACACTGTCCCGCATGATATGCTGGTCTCTAAATTGGAGAGACATGGATTTGATGGATGGAGCACTCAGTGGATAAGGAATTGGCTAGATGGCTGCACTCAAAGAGTTGTGGCCAACAGGTCAATGTCCAAGTGGCATGCAGTGACAAGTGGTGTTCCTCAGGGATCAGTACTGGGACTGGTAGTGCTTAACATCTTTGTTGGCAACACGGCTGTAGGGACTGAGTGCACCCTCAGCAAGTTTGTCAACGACACCAAGTTCTGTGGAGTGGTTGACACGCTGGAGGGAAGGGATGCCATCCAGAGGGACCTGGACAGCCTTGAGAAGTGGGCCCATGACAACCTCATGAAGTTCAACAAGGCCAAGTGCAAGGTCCTGCCTGTGGGCCAAGGCAATCCCATGCACAAATATAGGCTGGGCAGAGAGTGGATTGAGAGCAGCCCTGAGGAGAGGGACTTGGAGGTGTTGGTAGATGAGAGGCTCAACATGAGCCAACAATGTGCACTTGCAGCCCAGAAGGCCGACGGCATCCTAGGCTGCATCAAAAGAAGCATGGCCAGCAGGTCGAGGGAGGTGATTCTGCCCCTCTACTCCACTCTCGTGAGACCCCACCTGGAGTATTGTGTCCAGCTCTGGAGCCCCCAACATAAGAAGGACATGGAGCTGTTGGAGTGAGTCCAGAGGAGGGCCACGAAGATAATCAGAAGGTTAGAGCACCTCTGCTAGGAGGACAGGCTGAGAGAGTTGGGGTTGTCCAGCCTGGAGAAGAGAAGGCTCCAGGGAGACCTTATGGCAGCTTCCCAGTATCTGAAAGGGGCCTACAAGAAATCTGGAGAGGGATTTTTCACAAGGGCATGTAGTGATAGGATGAGGGGTAATGGCTTCAACCTGGAGGAGGGTAGATTTAGATTAGATCTCAGGAAGAAATTCTTTACTGTGAGGGTGGTGAGGCACTGGAACAGGTTGCCCAGGGCAGTTGTGGAGTCCCCATCTGTGGAAGTGTTCAAGGCCAGGCTGGATGGAGCTTTGAGCAACCTGGTCTAGTAGGAGATGTCCTTGCCCATGGCTTGGGCTTGGGGGCTTGGAACTAGATGATCTTTAAGGTCCCTTCCAACCTTCCATAGAATTCTATAATTCTATGAATTATTTTGACATATTACTAGATGATGTTGTACTGCTATCTTGTCCAAATCAACCCCACCTTGACTACTGTGTGCAGTTTTAGGTGTCTCAATATAAGAAGGACACCAAAATATTAGTGTGTGTCGAGAGGAGAGTGACAAATGTGGTGAAAGGTCTTGAGGGCAAGACTTAGGAGGAGCAGCTGAGGTCACTTGGTTTGTTCAGCTTGGAGAAGGAAGGCTGAGGAGTGACCTCATCGCAGTCTACAGCTTCCTCAAGGAGGGCAGTGGCAGGGAAGGTGCTGATCTCCTCTCTCTAGTGACCAGCGATAGGACACAAGGAAATGGAATGAAGCTGTGTCAGGGGAAGTTCAAATTGGACATTAGGAAAAGGTTCTTCACTGAGAGGGTGGTTGGTCACTGGAACAGGCTCCCCAGGGAAGTGGTCATTACACCAAGCCTGTCAGAGTTCAAGGAGCACCTGTACAATGCTCTTAGTCATATGGTTTAGTTTTAGATAGTCCTGTGAGGAGCAGGGAGTTGAACTCGATGATACTTATGAGTCCCTTCCAAGTTGAGATATTCTCTGATTCTATGAATGCTCAGTGAAAAAAATTAAGATGCTTCATTGTTTGATAATTTTTTGGCATGTTTAAAAACATTTTAGGTTCCCAGAACTTTTAAACAAAAACCAACCAACCAAACAAAAAAAGTGTGCTAAGAGAGATTCTAGGTCTGTTTCCTTAGGTGCTCACCTAAGCATCAGTTAAAAATACTGATTTATTGGGATCTTTTCCATAGGGTAATGCAGAGGTTGGGAATACAGTCTCTTCCACAGGATGGTCAATTGCCATCTGAAAATGATAATGGGAGTATCTGTTGTAAGAGTCCTTGCAAAGGCATCTTTGACTGGATTGGGTAAGACTCACTGAACTGATATGCTGGTGACCTCTTACAACCCAGCTGTCCCCTGATCCTATGTGACCGCTGCCACATACACACGACCAATTAATTTTGATTATCTCAAACTGTGTATACCAATGTGGTGGGCTGACACTGGCTGGACACTAGGTGCTCACCAAAGCTGCTCTATCACTCCCCTCCTCAGCTGGACAAGGGAGAGGAAATATAATGAAAGACTCATGGGTCAAGATAAGGACAAGAAGAGATCATTCAGCAATTACTGTCACAGGCAAAACAGACTCAACTTGGGGAAATTAGTTTAATATATTACCAATCAAATCAGAGGAAGATAATGAGAAATAAAACCAAATCTTAAAACACACTCCCCCCACTCCTCACTTCTTCCCAGGATTAATTTTACTCACGATTTTCTCCATCCAGCTCCTCCAGTGGCGCAGGGAGACAGGGAATGGGGGTTGTGATCAGTTCATCACACATTGTCTCTGCTGCTCCTTCTTCCTCAGGGGGAGGACTCCTCACGTTCTTCCCCTGCTTCAGCATGGGGTCCCTCCCACAGCAGACAGTTCTTCATGAACTGCTCCAACATGAGTGCTTCCCACAGGCTGCAGTTCTTCACAAACTGCTCCAGCATGGGTTCTTTCCATGGAGTGCAGTCCTTCAGGAACAGACTGCTCCGGTATGGGTTCCCCACAGGATCGCAAGTCCTGCCAGCAAACCTGCTCCAGTGTGGGCTCTTCTCTTCACAGAGTCACAGCTCCTGCCAGGAGACTGTTCCAGCATGGGTTTCCCATGAGGTCACAGCCTCCTTTGGGCATCCACCTGCTCCAGTGTGAGGTCCTCCACAGGCTTCAGGTGGATATCAGCTCCACCATGATCCTCTGTGGGCTGCACGGGGACAGCCTGCCTCACAGTCTTCATCACAGGCTGCAGGGGAATCTGCTCTGACACCTGGAGCACTTCCCCGCCCTCTCTTCACTGTCCTTGGAGTCTGCAGAGCTGTTTCTCTCACATACTCTTACTCCTCTCTTTGGCTGCTGCAATTGCTGTCACAACACACCTTTTTCCCCTTCCTAAATGTTATCCCAGAGGTGCTATCACCGTTGCTGACTGGCTTGACCTTGGCCAGCGGTGGGTCCATCTTGGAGTTGTCTGGCATTGGCTCTCTTGGACACAGGGCAAGCTTCTAGTGTCTTCTCACAGAAGCCACCACTGTAACCCCCTGTTACCATAATCTTGCCACACAAACCCAGTACAACCAACTGTGTACAAACTGTGTACATCCTCACACATTTTGACTGTTCTTGACCATTCCTGCATATGCAGGAGCAATATCTATTTGACTAGTTCACTGTACAATTTGATGTTAAAGATTTTCACCAGACTGCGGGTACCTCTAGGTTTGCTTTATTTACAACTCAGAATTGGGCCATCACCTCAGTGAGTGGCAAGTGACTAACAAAATGTATCTCCTATATATATGATTACACACAACATTACATAATAGATACTGCTACTTGAAAAGTTTTTAATGTTTCTTTAAAGTCTCCCAGTTCCTCATTCTTCAGTAGTTCCAAAAGTTCATTAATTTTCCTAAGTCCCAGCTGGTTGTCATCGTTCCATTTCAGTTCCTCTTCTGAAGTTGTAGCTCATGTATAAACAATCTCCATCAAAGTCCTCCGATAGACTTCTCAGAAAACTCAAGATGTTACATTAGCTTATGCTTACTCTATGTCTCTTCTTAATATCTAACCTTTTATAAATTGCTTACTGTGGATTAATCACATTCTACATTCACTATTCTGTTGATTCAGCTTGACTGGGTTTTAGGCCAGCCTTGGTCAGGAGTGTACAAAGGATAAATGAGCAGCACTTACATAAATCTCAAAATATTGTTTTAAGTACCTGCATTCTATAAATCAACCTTATACAATTTCATCTATTTTTTAACCATTGTATGATTATTCCCAAAATATATTAAAAGTCTAACAAGGCCTAGGTTACTTAAACCACTTGAAAGCTTATTCCTTTTACATTTGGTCAATGCCATTTGTCTACATTACAAACTCTCTGAGGAAGACCCTTGAACCACCCAGTTTCAGAGAAAGTTAAACAACATATTTAAGCATGTAAATAGTATCTATTAATTAGTGTCCGCAGAGCAGGAACTCCCTGGAGATATTCTGGGGACTTCAAAATTCTTGGCCCAGAGAGTCCTGGTATCATTTATCTGTTTGCTTCACTGTGAAGTGAACTAGAAGTTCAGCCAATTACCTGGTTTTAAATCCCCACCTATAGATTCAGTCAGTTACTTTGCTGCAGATCAGTCCATTGCCTTATCTAGGTGGAGACTCTGGGGAGTTCCTGGGCCTGATGACTCACCTGACCTGGAACTGCAGACTAAGCACTCTAAGCGTGCACACAGACAGTGCTCTGCTATGTCAGTATTCCTCATCAAGTGTCCTATTTTTTCAGAGAAGTACTTTTAATTCTATTTTTTTCCTGTTTTCTTAGTATCAATTTGATTTTAACATTACCAGTATTTCTAAAACAATAGAAGAAAAATATACTTTGTTCCTTACTATGAAATATAGAATTGATATAACCAAATTTCCGCTAAGAATTATGTGGACCAGTCTCTCCAACAAGTTACTGGAATATGTTGTTGGAAAGCATGTGTAAAATCAACAGGGTAACTGGTAAGTAGATACTTCTGTTCTGACTAAAAGAGAAGGACCACTTGGAAATCAGGAAGTGGAAATTAGTTTGAGTAAAACATAGTGGGATGAATAATCCTAAACACTAATCTCAATACTACAGACCAAAACGTGTTCTGAAAGTTGCCTTTACACTTCAGCTACTGACAGACCTTTGAGTGGGATCCAACTGCTGATTCAGATGCATAAATACAGGTGAATAGGAGCGGGTAAACACTTTATATAGCAAGGATTCATTACAGTCTAAGAAAATATAATCGATATAGTCAATGGAGTCTAGAGAATTTTTCATGTTGCCAGTTAGCTGAACAGGTCTCTAGACTCCTTTGACTGACTGGTTCTCCTAAGGATCTAGTTTCAAGTTAATTGCTAAGCATAATGCCGAGTCAGTAGTAAAACATATATTGGAAACTGAATCATCTTGACTAAAATTATAGTATAAATAAAACCCAGTCAGGCTCTTTCTCTGTCCCTGAAGACAGGTACTAGGCCACAGTTTATACCTCTGTGATTGGACTTATCCCCTCAAAGACAGGATGGCCTTATTCATGCTGTCTATTTGTCAGAGTTAGTGTTGGTGCTAGCACTTCAGCTATTCCCAAGCCTTGTCTAGAAAAGTGCTAGCTAAACAAAAGAGCCAGATGTTATGGAAAAGCATCTGCCTGTGCCTGAATAGAGTCCTTGTTCCATTTGCTAGTGCAGAGCCCTTAATATTAATGTGCTAGCCATGGGGTTGAGTTCTTTGATGCAAATCACCCGGGCAGAGAATTTACATTTATTATTCTGAGGCCTCAGTTGCAACACTTAGCATACTAGTATTTCACTCTTAAGACCAACAGAAGACAAGCAACAAAATATTTCTGTAGGATCTGTCTCCATTTCATTATACAGGCATCACCTACATATTTCATGTTGAATACTAAGTCAATATAATAAAAAAATACGTAGAATTCATGTCCTTTAGTAAAGTAATAAATATTAAATAAACATAGTGTTAAAACAAAAGCTGAGCTTTTTTCCAGAGCTCTGATAAAGATGGAAGAATAATGATTTTATTTTCAAATGCAAATAAACTTTAAATAGTCAGAGAGGTATTAAATTTTTATTAAGGTAACAAATAAAATGATTCTTGGGTAAAATCTCATAAAATCTCCATGGTTCAGCAACAACATATAACATTTCTTGAGTGCCAAAAAAATGCCTTCAGAATTCCATTACACTTATTTCCCATTTAAAATCCAGACTAAAGAACATAACAGTACAAAAGGCTTGTATATGGCACTAATCTATTGATTTTTGTTAAATTAATTGGATTTTTCCTTGAAAGTATGCAGCTCCATATCCATTTTTTGCTGCCAGGAAAGCTAAATAGATAACCTAGTGTGGTGGGTTGATCCTGGCTGGATGCCAGGTGCCCACTAAGCTGCTCTTTCACTCCCCTTCCTCAACTGGACAGCAGAGAGAAAATATGGCAAAAGGCTCGTGGGTTGAGATAAGGACAGGGAGATCATTCAGGAATTACTCTCACAGGCAAAACCAGACTCGACTTGGGGAAATTAATTTAATTTATTGCCAATCAAATCAGAGTAGGATAATGAGAAATAAGAACACCTTCCCCTCACCCCTCCTTTCTTCCCAGGCTCAACTTCACTCTGATTTCTCTGCTCTACCGTGGACCTCCATGGGCTGCAGGGGAACAAACTGCATCACCATGGTCTTCACCACAGGCTGAAGGGGAATCTCTGCTTCAGCGCCTGGAGCACCTCCTCCCCCTCCTTCTTTGCTGACCTTGACATCTGCAGAGTTGTTTCTCTCATGTTTTCTCACTCCTCTCTGAGCTGCTGTTTCACAGTAGCTTTTACCCTTTCTTAAATGTTATCCCAGAGGTGCTACCACTGTCACTGATTGGTTCAGTTTTGGCCAGCAGTGGGTCTGTCTTGGAGCTGGCTGGAACTGTCTCTGTCAGACATTGGGGGTAGCTTCTGACCTCTTCTTACAGAATCCATCCCAATAGGCCCCCAGCTACTAAAAACTTGCCAAGCAAAACCAGTACACCTAGTATTCAACTACCATATCTGAGTTCAGAAAAAACCCACCTTGTTCTTTCTAAACAAAACTTGTTTGGATGTTAGGACCTCAATTCTTTCTTTCTTATGCTGAGAAATATGAAATAATCAAGTATAATAATTTCACAATATATTTATAAGCATTCTCCATTTACTCAAGCCACTTACTGGCATTACAATTTAGAGGAGCAAGTTGGGGAAGAAGGAAAGCAAGTGCAATGAGATGAATTCCATCTTCCCATTTAGCAATTTATCTATTTTTCTTTTGTTTACATGATCATTTTTCTTGTCAGCAGATTTTATAAATGTTGACTGGACTGGCATGTTTAGTTAATTTTTAAAGTCCATCATGTCTATTTTTAATCTATACTTGGACTTCTCACCTTTTAATTACTTTTAGAAAAGAAATGCAATGGGAATGTACAGGCTACTGCATATCTTGTTTCTTGATTCTCATGTGAAATAACTATATTTTTTGGCATCTATGTTATGATATAGAATATCCCTATGGAAATAAGTTATGAAACACACAAGATTCAACTACCTTTTTTCTCTGTCAATGAAAAGGCCATAATGTAGCAATATATAAAGTACATACCTATTTTAAAACATATGAGTAACCCTACAGAGCCTTGAATATAAGAAACATGTATAAACGTGTTCCATATATTATACAAAACAGGTGGTCTTACTCTGGATCACACCTTTATTCTGCTATGCAAAGGTGTCCTAAGAAATCATGTTCAGCTTCAACCCAATCAAGATCACTAAATTCCATTCAAGGTCTCTCAGGATCAGAATATAGCCCCCTTGTTCTGAAAGGTGACTGGTTTTCTTTGCTTCCAGGAAGGGAACTGTCATAAGCTATGTGTTTGGGTAAATTATCACACCACCCCATTGAATTTACCTACCATTGTCAAGTTTTTGCTCTCTGTAAATGCTATGTCATTTCAAACTTTCCTAACAGTAATGGTGTGCTGTTTTTAATTTTCTGATTTTTCAAGAATGTAATATGTATATCATTCCATATGTATACTTGTATAATTTTGCATTATTATGAACACGGTTATGAACATGGTGTTTGGTGTGGACACTTCTACAGTATTGCACATATGAAATTTACAAAAACGTTCCTTATTTCTTTAAATTCTTCTTTCCATTTTGCGAATTTTGATTTATAGGGAATGGCAGTAATTTTCCCTTTACATATACTCTGTAACTTCAGCAAATGAAAGCAGCATGTAATGAACTAACTACAATATTATATTAATAAAAGACTTTTAAAGATACTATGGTACTACAAATGTAAAACCACTAAATTGATGAATTTGCTGTCTTCAGACAAGTATATCTCTCAGAGGCAGACATTTTTAGCTTAAATTAGATCACTTTGTTATACTTTAAACTGTTGAGCTGTTTGTTTATCTAGATCCTTCTAAGTTATAAAATACATTGCTGTTCACCTGGACACCTTTGAGCCTTATGTGCAAACATAGCAATTGTCTGTGACAGTTTCAGGTAAATAGAAAATTCATTATATGCTTCTTAATATTCTGAGATTCGTGCCTTCTGTATCCTGCATTAGCTAGGGTGTTTTACTCCCATTTCCATGGGAGCAACACAATACTGAATAAAAAAATCCTCCAAAACCAATTTGGTGCAGTAAATTAATTTTCTGTGCTGTGTGTAGACAGAATGAAACCATCAAGATTGAACAGCTACACTCAAATAAATTGCGTAAGTTTCAGTCACTGTAATTAATTATAAGCCGTAGAGAAAGGAATATTCCTAGTCTGGATTCTATTACACAAGCATGGCATTTGCCAGAAAAAGGCTCAAAATACAGATGGGAAAGTGTTTTAGACATCCACGTCCAGTTAGCAAATCATTCTCTGAGAGCAAAAAACAAACTAACAGCAGCCCGTAGAACAGACAAGTAAAAATGTATGATATTTTAAAGATACAATTTTTCATTCATTCAAATATTTAATACTTGATGTTGTGATAAGTACAACCACCAGCGTCGTAAGACATAACCATGCTTTGTGAATTTTCTTACGGATGAGGACTTCTGACTGGGTTTTGTTTCTCAGGCAGCGTATCTAACACATTCAGTTTAGGGCACTGTGCAATGTTGGCCTTCAAAAAGGATGTAAAAGGAATTGTACAACTTACTGATTCATTAGCATTGTATTCTATAGCTCCACCAATTTTGTCTCTGCTGGCAATATATATCCTAAAACAAGATGGCATTTGTCTTAATAGTGGGAATCTCCAATAAGAGCTGACACTTTGTTTTATTGTTATGACTTAGCCTATTCTTGAATGTGTATGAATACTCAGCATACTTTTATAATATATTTTTTTTATATCTCTGATTTTTATTTTAATCATCAAGACACCTGTTCATCTGGAGGAGCACCTATTTTCATAAACATATTGAGTGGAGATGATATAGAAGTCACACACGCTGACAGCTAGAATAATGCTGTCACTCTTTCTTTTTTAAACCACTACTGCTTCTACTTTTTCTGCTTATCTTTAGAATTTCCCCTTTTGCTACAGTGAATAAAGTACTATGCCACTCCCCCACTGTCCATCTTGTCTCTGGTTTTGGTAAATGTTGCTTGGTTTTCAGGAGCAATAGTGTTAAATTTAAGCAGGTTGATACTGTGATTCAGGCCTTACTGAAAGCTACGATTTATTCATTAAAACTAAAACTTCTGTTGTAGGTGTTTCGAATGGGAGGCAGGGAGGAAGAGTGGAAAGGAAAAAGTTTGCTAGATGGATATTTTTTAGTGTATAGAATAACTGAATAAGCTACTTTTAATTTCTCCGAGCTCCGAGAATTCATTTTCTGAATGAGAACATCTGTTCCAGTACCATTTTTGCCCCATCTAGCTCAAAGCATTCCATTACTATGCCTAACAAAAGCAGTATTTACCTCTGCTTCTTCTCATGAAACTTTTTGTTTTAAAATCACACAATTCATATATTGATTCTGCCACCTCCAAACTAAGATCTAATTCTGTGTGAAGCTTGCTCATGGGAACAAATATATAAAAAAAACCTTCAACTATTCAAATTAGGGTTTTTAATATTCAGTTAATTAGAAGATTTTGTTTAATTATTGTTATTGCTAATACTTGAAATCTAAGGGGGAGTTCTGCTAGCTGTTCAGGATCTTAAATCAATTGCTAACTATCTGTGGCTTTCATTAGCTTAACTGGCTAAAGAAACGTCAAAAGGTAATGCTTGTGCTTAAGACTTATTTTGTCCTTTAGTAAAGCCTCATCTTTATGTCATAAAAGTATTTCCTAGAACAACTAATTATAAAACACTGTTCGTTGAGAAAATTCTTTTCCTCTCATAGAATTAAGGCCTTATACATCATGTTTATTTAAAGCATATGCATCTTCCAGCAAGTGTTGATTGTGGGCTATGTTAAAGAAAGCGTTGTGTTTTTTGTTTTGGTTTGGTTTGGTTTGGTTTGTTTTTTTTAACTGTGTTCCCTGGAAAAACAAAATTCAATGATTATTTTATCTGTGGTTTTTTCCCCATTGGTAATCTCTGGATCATTTTTTTTTTCTCATTCCAGACAGAACTAGGAGTGAGTCAGGGCTCTCCAAGAGAGTTACCTTCTCAGGAGTGTCACAGAGGTTAGTAACTGTTAGAGAAGATACAAGCCATTGAGCACGAACAAGTTTTTTGAATACTTTTTTGGCCTTGTAATTCAATTCCTCCTGCTGAGCACCACAGTGTACATGAGACTGTTAAAACGAGCTGGTGTAAAGGCAATATCAGTATATGGAAATATTACTATAATTCTCTTAAAAGAACCCAAACCAAACAACAACAAAAAGCCAGCCAAAAATGCTGAGGCATAAGAAACGCTTAGCTCCATTGCTCATAAAATTACTTACGTACTTGATATGACGTAATCGTAACAAGTTTTTGATCTTGAAGCACCCTCACTACAAAATGGAAAGGGAAAAAAAGTTCTCTAAAAATATTTTGCAGCTAGTATCTTCAGGGCCAAATTTGACTGATAAATCTTAAGTCATTAAATAAGTCCAGAGCATCAAGAGCCCCTCATGGCCTTTCTAGTAGGAATCAGAAATGATACCTCTAATTAGCCTCTGCCTTTGTCCTACATACCCATTTTTCTCCCCACATGATTTTCTTTCAAAAAAACCCACTTGAACGTTTCTGTTCTGTTTTATAATGTGAGAAATAAATACTTTATGCGAACTACATGGAGCTGGTTGGAGCCACTTGGAGATGGTTCCCCCACCCTGCATTCCCATGACTGTCACTGCCTGGCAAGAGCTGCTACTGGTTTGGGGAGCACCACCGACCAGTCAAGTGCAATGGCCTGACTGATGTGGGGTGGGAGCAATAGCAGTCATTTATGTAATGGGATGGGGGGGCACCTGCCACCCTCCCCATGGGGCCCCTAGAAGGCAGCCAGCTGGTGGAGGTGGAGGAAAGCAACAACTTTGGCCAGGATTGAAGAAGGATTTTGGCCATGAGGATCAGGCTGCTCCCCAATGAGTCCTGCCATGGCACTGACAGCTCAGCGCAGCCCTCCCTTGCTGCTTGGTGGTGCAGGAGGAGCCACTCACAGTACCCAGAGAAATCCCCCTAACATCAGAGGGGGCCTGTAAATACCTGCTGGGGAGAGGGGGGTCATATAAATATTTTAATTGTCTTATTCATGAGGGATTGCTGTATTAATCTGGACTGGAACTTTTGTATTGTTACAACTGGACTATAAACATGTTGTATTTCAATTACATTGTATAGTTTTCAAGTAGTCTTAACAATTATTTTTCCACATATGTTTAGTGTTTTTCTTTTTGCCCACGACAAAATTTTGAATGTAACAGTCTGCAGTTTCCAAGCTCCTCTGTCTTTTCTTGCTCGAAGGCAAAAGGGGCATTGCCTTTATCCAGGCATTAGACACCTGCCCTCTGTCTGCCACCACAACCTTTCCAGGACAGCTGAGGACAGCAGACTCACGGTGGCTTTGGTCATCTCCTCTGCATCCTTGGATACATCCTCTTCCATCCTGTGGACTCTTATATGCCCATCTTGTGGACCCTTATATGCCCACTTTGCAGAAATGATTCCTACTTCGGTCCTTTTCCAGCACATGTGATAGTTCCCTCTCCTAAGCTCTGTCACCAGACACAGCAAGCAGACTTGCTTGAGAGCAAACCTTGTCAAAGATTCAAGCAAAGGTAAGAATTACAGCTGAATTACAGCAGAAAATGTGCATGTGTGTTTGAGTGCATACATACATACATATGATGTTTCCATCTCTCAACAGTTCTTAGTGCTTGGTCTCCACCCTGGATTACATACATATGAATATATAGACATCTGAAACTTGCAAATTGCTAAAAGGCGACTGTTCGGAAGACTGATAAATCAGCCCAATTTCAGACTGTTAAGCAACACTGCTGGATTGATGTCCATTAATAACACATATTTTCAGTGATTAGTTCTTATTCATTATCAATTATTGCTGCCTTTTGAAGGCAGTTAGTCTTTAACGTACATACCCTACATTAGCTGTGAGCATACATGATCACAGAGACGATACTATCTGCTGATGGCTGTGGTCCTTGATCATTGTTAGTCAGGGAGTTCAGTGTGTTCAGGCTGGAGACCTCTTCCATGAGGGAAGCAGGAAGTGGAGCAGGCTCGTTTTCTTTCTCCTTTTCCATCAAATCCTCCCTCCGCCTCCACTCCAGATGTTTCCATCTCTCCTTAGTGCTTGGCCTCCACCCTGGTCTACATACTGCGGAATGTTTTTAGGGTGGGGCAGTCACTTTCCCAGGACAGGGCAGGTGACTTTATTCTGTTGCTTGATGGTGTTTTGGTTTTTGCTTAGCTGCTGCTCCTTGCCTTTTAAAAACAAAATCGCCTTAGGTCACATTTATGCAGGGACCAGCAATGCACCATTGCTGAGTTGTTTATGGTTGTATGTGCTCTGTTTTCTGGCTGTGCTCATATTTTCAAGGCCTTTGGTGTTACCAAAAACTGAAACTACACATCATAGCAAGAGATATCTGGTTCCAAACTGCAACTCATACAGCTGGTTCTGATAATTAAATCCTACTCAGTGTTTCCAATGTTTTGAGTACAGCAGGCCTACTATCATAAGACTCTATCTAATTGTCTAAAAAAGACCTCATCTTAACCCTTCGCTTTATCAGGTGGTCTGTACCAGATGCCCACAAGCATGCCCTCCTTCATGGCCTCTTCTCTGATAAAGACCTCAACTGTCTGTAATTAATACGTATTATTACATTGCTGTTCTTACAATACTGTGAGACATGTATTGTTCTTATCATACATATCAACATCTGTTTACAAACTAAATATGAATGTGAATTTAATAATTTTAAAACATAGTATGTAAAGGATAAACAAGAACCTACTTTTGGCAACTGTTTCTCATTCTCTTAAATACTTCTCAGTGTAAGGCCAGAATATACTGTTAAGAAATAGATCTTAAGATGAAAAGAACATAGAAACATATCAACTTTGTTCTCTTCAAAAACCCTGAAGAAAAACAAAAAATACTTTCTCTATTAATTTTGTCAATTTACAGTATAGGTCACACTTTCTTACTAAGAACTAAAGGCAAAAATTCAAACTCAGCACAATCTGAGTTTCAGTATTCAATTTATTTATTACGGGGAAATGTATTGCCCTTAATAGCTTTACATGGGAAAACAAACAAACAACCCCTCACCCCCCAAAAAAAAACCCAAAATAAACAACCCCTCACCCCCAGAAATTACACTTCTAGTCAGAAGAACAAAAAACAAAGATCCACTGGATCCAGTATTTCAAGGATTTTCACTATAACTGCAGAATTTAAAAAAACAAACAAATAAACAAACAAAAACCATAAAAAACCCCCACAAACCCCAACTATTTTGATTTCCTAATGACAAAATATGAAATCAGTAAAATTTTTTTAAATACTTACAAATCTTTTAAAATAACTTTTTAAATTTGTTTGCCTGACCTGTTGTTTCCTGAATACCTCAAAATTCTGTTGCAATGAGCGAGACTACAAAGAACAGAGATCATAACCAAGATGAAAAGAATGGAACAGGTAGGAGGAAAGAGAAGGGAACACTGGTTTTCATGATATGGAAACCATCACTGACATCAAATTAAGTACTAGTAGGCCTGTCTTGGATATTGGAAATCCCTTATTTGGATGGGATAACCCAGCAGCTGTGAAACTCTGATTACATATTTGGAAGAAGGACTAAGGAAAACCTGAGTTCTAATTCATACACAGATTTCCTACATGACGCCAGCAAGATGGATGACAGACCTATTTCATAATTATATTGTAAAGATTTTTACCTATTTATATTTTAATTTAACAACATCCTCAATATTCCCCTGTTATAAGTAATCTAATTTTCTCTGGTGGGGCTTTGTCTACCAATGAAAGGAATGAAATTCAGTATTTATTATATATATGTAAAAGGTATTGTGTTCCATTTTAAACAGTGGAAAACATTTTCAGTCCTTAGATACTGCCAAACACACATTTTACAACCTTTTCCATCTGTTTCTCGGCTTGTAAACATCCTAGGTCCCAATCTTGAATAAGGATTGTGTTACAGTTATGCAGATACAGAAAATCCTACCTAACATGCTTGCATAGCTGAGTTTTACTGTGCATCTAAGCTTTCAGGATAATTTCTTTCATATATTGCTAAACTTTGTTATTACACAGCAGGACATCTGTCTTTGCTGAGATGACTGCATACTGTCAGCAGCAGCTACATGCATCATAAATAATGGTTGTCCATGTACCTTGACTACAGTGAATACTTGTTGGGGGGGAACTCAATGAAACCACTAGCCACACAGACGAGGAGTTATGCATCCAGCCCCTTTGGTTCCATCTTCTTTTCACACAAATTCGGACTTCCTGAAGTAAAATTTCAAACACCACAGGTCAGGAACCATTGTTATAACCTTACCCATCTACCTCTATCCTCATCAACCCATGGCACTTAAGCTACCTGCATGAAGATACATAACCGAAATTTTAGCATGTGAGAGTATTTACAGGTAAATTGTGGAGCCACCACTGCCAAGTCATGTTAATATTTCCAGATTGAAAGCCCTTTTGTCCTACTCTCTGAAAGTCGGAGGTCTGTCATCAATGGTAGGTTTAACTATATATCTGATCTAAGATCTTAAGGTGAATCAGAATGCAGAAATAACCACAAATCTTTCGAGTTTAACACAGGAAAAGTATGCTCTGAAAGCATCTCTGCTCCTGGAGATTTGGTTGTCTGGTCTCAGAGCTAACTCAGTGGTAGCATCAATGAGGGTTAACCCTCAGCCTGTCTGGTGACACCTGAGCTGGTCATATGCTGACTGGGGACTTCTTTGTGGTGGTCCCAAACTAAAGAGCTCCACAGCCCCCATAATATCCTATGGTGACTTCTGAGTTGGCCTGGGAACCAAAAGACAATGTGGGTGCTTCTGCTACAACCAGAGTGTTCCATATCAAGTGTCTCTGACCCTGTATCTGTGTAAGATGTGAGGACAACCTTTGTTGAGAGGGGTGGCTGCTATCAGGGCCCTGGTTGTATCCCCACCTCCTGGGGGTTTGGCTGTTGGGGCTTGGGACCATCACTGAAACAGTGCAGCTGAGGGCTTCCCTCCTTTTCCTTTAGTGTCCCAGGCAGCCAAACCTTTATGATGAGGAATGTTAACAGGGTACTTACAAAAGAATGTTATTTCTGGGCATATTTTCTCCATACCTGCTTCATTCAGATGACCTTATAAATAAGAACATTAAAAGAAGGTGTCCATCTTTTAAATAATAACCTGCTGGCAAGAGTGTTCGTACCGGATATCGGCATCCAGATTGTCAGTTTCCCCTCAGCTCTTACCAAAGCTCCTTAACTTCAGGTGATATAACACTATCAAAAAAGACACTCTCCACCACACTTTTTAGACTAGCTTATTGTTCCTCCAAGAACATAAAATGTTTAATATTTTATTACATAATTTCATTTTCTCTCTATGTCAGTTTCTCTTTCTGTGATATATCAAAGAAATATGAACAGGTGAAACTAGTATGAATACCCAGGGGGCAATATCAGACTTGTCCATGACAAGCTGTGGGATGAGAGGCAACGGTTAGAGGGATGGGGTGCTGGCAAGGACTAGAGCCTGTTGCTCCGAGATATGCTGGCTACACTGCAGCACACTTGAAGTCTTACAGAGATGAGCCAGAGGCTCCTGAGGTAATAGGAGCCAAGAGGGAAACACCAGTGAAATACCCCAAAGGATTTAAGGGTGTTCCTCTAAGCTGACGCAGCTGACAGCTCAGCTGAAGTGCCTCTACACCAATGCAAGCGGCATGGGCAACAAACAGGAAGAGCTGGAAGCCACTGTGCTGCTAGAAACCTACAACCTAGTTGCCATTACTGAAACTTGGTGGGACAAATCCCATGACTGGAGCGCAGCTATCAATGTCTACAGGCTGTTCAGAAGGTACAGGCAAGGAAGGGCGGGCAGAGGCATTGCCCTCTACATCAAGAAATGGATAGAGTGTGAAAAGCAGTCTGAAGAATAGCCACGAGCATGTTGAAAGCCGATGGGTAAGAATTATAGACTGAAGCAACAAACGCAACCTTGTGGTTGGTGTCTACTACAGGCCACCCAATCAAGGGGAACCTATTGATGAAGTTGTCTTACTCCAGCTACAGGAGGCATCACACTCACAGGCTCTCGTCCTGCTGGGGTACTTCAACCACCCCGACATCTGCTGGAAAAGTTGCACAGAGAACTGTAGGCAACCCAGGAGACTCCTGGAGTGCATCGAGGATAACTTCTTAGGCCAGGTAATAGACAGCCCTACCAGAGGGGATACGTTACTGGTCCTGTAAGTCACCAATGCAAGTGAACTAATCAGAGACATCACGACTGGAGGCAGCCTGGGTTGCAGTGATCATGCACTGGTGGAGTTTGCAGTCCTGAGGGATATTGGTCAGGAGAAAAGTCAGGACCATCAATTTTAGGAAAGCAAAATTCCAGTTCTTCAAGCAGTTAGTCAATAAGACGCCCTGGGAAACTGCCCTCAGGGACAAGGGAGCAGAACAGAGCTGGCAGATCTTTAAGGATGCTTTCCATAGAGTGCAAGAGCTCTCGATCCCCAGGTGTAAGAAATCAGGAAAGGAAGGCAAGAGACCTGCATAGCTGAGTCAAGACCTGGTGGACAAACTAAAGGGCAAGAAGGAAATGCACAGGCAGTGGAAGAAGGACAGGTATCCTGAGAAGAGTATAGGGATGCTGCTTGATTATGTAGGGATGGGGTCAGGAAGACCAATATGTGGCTGGAGTGAACTTGGAAAGGGAAACAAAGAATAATAGGAAGGACTTCTACAGGTATGTCAGTCAGAAAAGGAAAGTCAAAGAAAGTGTACCCCCCTCCTGATTAGCAAGACTGGCAAACTGTTAACAACAGACGAGGAGAAGGCTGAGGTTCTCAACAATTTTTTGCCTCAGTCTTCACTAGTAACCTCTCTCCTCACACCTTTCGAGCAGATGGACCGCAAGACGGGGACTGAGGGAGAAAAGTCCCTCCCATTATAAGAGAAGATCAGGTTTGTGACCACCTGAGGAACCTGAACATATAGAAGTCTATGGGACCTGACAAGATAGATCCCAGAGTCACGAGAGAATTGGCTGATGCGGTTGCCAAGCCACTCTCCATGATATTTGAAAAGTCACGGCCTTTCAGTACTTAAAGGAGGCCTACAGGAAACATGGTGACAAACTTCTTAGCAGGGACTGTTGTGATAGGACGAGACGTAATGACTTTAAACTAAAAGAGGGAAGATTTAGACGAGATATAAGGAAGAAATTTTTTACAATGGGGGTGGTCAAACACTAGAACAGGTTGCTCAGAGAGGTAGGGGATGTCACATCCTTGGAAACATTCAAGGTCAGTTTGGATGGGGCTCTGAACAACCAGATCTAGTTGAAGATGTCTCTGCTTATCGCAAGGGAGGTTGGACTAGAGGACCTTTAAAGGTCCCTTCCAACCCAAACTGTTCTATGATTCTATCTGTCCCTTTTTTTACTGGCAAAATGATTACTGTTTATATACTATAAAGAGGTAATATTTATCACGTAGTAATATGTTGAAATGGTAATCATTTCATTCTCTGAAGCAGCATACACATTTACGTTTCCATCAACACAGTAAGTTTCTAATACTGTACAGAATACAGCTTGGAAAAATCTTGTAGGTTCCAAAAATGTGGAAGTTTCCATAAGCATGTTTTATAAACTAAGATACAATTTGTCTGTGAAGTTTCAAAATTCAGGTCCCTAAAATCATATATATTAAACCCATGAACAGGTCAAACTCAACTAAGTATCTTCATTTAATTTTTTACCTTCACAGCTGTCTTGTTTTTGGAGTTTTGCGTGTGTGTGTGCATATACTTTTTGATACAAATCTACAGGAATGTGTCAAGCAATATTCTCAAAGTTGCTACTTTCCTCATGACATTGATACCATTCCTTATGTTGTTTACAGCAAAATATTAGCTAATAGGCTTCTGTTTTGAAATGACACCACATGTAAATTGACTCTTATATATAGACTCTTAGTATAAAGTCATAAAAGGAAGTAAAAAATTAATTGGCATTAAGAAACTTTCTTAACACATGGAACACATGGAACTTTGACGTACAAGAATAAGACTTGGAAAATCTCTCTCTTTAGTCCTTGCTGTGGAGCCGATTTCCTAATTGATGTTACATGTCCCTGACTGTAAAACAAGTGTAACAATATAATTTCATAAAGTTTCAGAGAAGCTTGGTATTTTTCTCAAGTATATTTCATACCTTTATGATCCAAGCAGACAGAAAAGCAGCCTGGTTAGAAGGGAAAATTACCGAGGAAAAGAAAATGTCTGCTGAAAAACACTGACAGAGAAATTGCCTGCCAGACTGGGGTCTTTGAGCCTGGGAATTAGGCCTGTGAACCAGAAGCTGGGGTACCTAGAAACTGGAGACATCCTGAGGTGCTATCCATAAGCTCAAAACCTGGAAACTGTAATGCAGTTTATCATCTGAAAAGGTGTAAAACAGTCTGGGAAAATAAAATTGGTCTGAAAGAACAGAAAACATCATCAAGCATTCAATGTTACAGGTGAAAAAATATAAATTAATGGAATCTATTGGCTGCTAAAAGTTGTGGTGTTCTATGCCCTCTTATGTCTCTGTTATATAAAAAGGACTTAATTTTTATCCAAAATGGAGCCTCCCAGAACTTCTCATGCTGCACATACTTTCTCTTTTTTAAAAAGGCTGAATTTTCCACATGAACTTTCTGCAAGATCTGGGGTTCTCCCTGGGGACACCTGGCTCATGCCAAACTGTGATGCAGATCATCTTTGAAGCAAAATTCTGTCTGGTATCTCACTGTTCCTCCTTTGGGCCCACTTTTGGAGTTGGTTTTGTTTGCCGTCACACTTCAGTATGGTTGAGTCCCTTTCTAGGATTGGTTTGTCCTCCCCTTTGAGATGATTTGGACACTTCTGAAATCTAATTCATTTGATGCTGGTATCATAAGTAAGTAGATGGACATTCCATTTGAACTTTGGAAAAGAAATTCAATATTGTTAATAAATACTATAGGAATCATCCCTAAAGTCTTTACTGAGATCACCTATTCCACATCCCTAAGGAATATTTAGCATCTTTACAGAATATATCAGATTAAAAAAAAAAAAAAAA
>VFFE01007677.1:273201-346312 GCA_008921705.1 Burhinus oedicnemus | reverse complement strand
TTTTTTTTTTTTTTTTTTTTAAGTTGAAATTAGAACTTAGATGTTAATATAAAAAAATAGAAATATTCTGTGTATTTTACGATAACAGTACTGGGAGGCACACATGTAAATTCCCAGGCATTTTATTGTGAGTGTATCTTATTATCTTGAAGGAAGAGTGAAATAAAGTTATATAGTGAGGAAAACAAAATTAGACATTTAGCATGGTTTTTTTGTCTTGGTGTGTACATATATAAAATAACTCTGATTCTGTGATATGTGTTTTTTGGGATAAACCTAATATTAATAAATTAACCAATAATGCTCAGCAGTGTGATTAACTATTTAATATGCAAAACTAGCACAGTACAGATGTAAAAATTATATACAGTGAGCTAATGGATGAAACAGCAGAAACTGTTGATTCAGAAGTCCTAAAACTATTTAGGCATTTATGTGTAAGGCTTGCCACAGACTTCTATGAAATTATTATCAGAAAACCATAAAGCTCAGTAAAGGAAAAAGATGAATTATGAGAAAGTGAATGAGAAATGCATAAAAATAAAAGATAAATATATTCTGCCTATCTCTACAGCTACTGGTTTCACTTAAAACAACTTAAAGTCAGTTTCTTGATGTTTAAGCACACTTTCTTATGAGCAAGACAGAATTATTTTAGAAAAATAATGAATGCTTCTGTTGTTTTTTATGGAAGGAGTACTGGGACATACTTGGCAAGATGACCTCACTGAAAATTTTGAAATTAATGTTTTAAATCATGGATATTAAAAATAATTAGTAATAAATAATACTATTTTTCTTTTCACTGAGCTGACTGTGGAGTGTCAGTGCTTGCCATGAAACAGATACCGCATTCTACCTTCAGTATTGCCTCTTTCCAGTGGAAACCAAAGCCTTTTTTTTTAATCTGCTGTGTGTAAAACCCTTGTGAATGGCTATAGAATGTTAAGGGAATCTAGTCAGATATCACTTAAATGTGTGTTTGAATTCACTTCTACTCAAGAAACACCTTCACAAGGATGCATGTCCTCCTCAGCATTACGGCATACATCTACACAGCACAGTGCTGCATTGTTGGCTCAGTGCTTCTTTAAAAATATTGTGAGTTTCCTTATTCCAGATTCTTAAATATAGAGCAAGGACACATGTTCAGACCTTACTAGTGGTTATCGATATACAGGTGGCAGGACTAACTGGCAGTGGTGGCACACCCTTCCTACAGTTCCATGAACACTGTTCCTCTTCTGTACACTCTTTCCATCTTATCCCTACCTAAAGAAGATTTCCCACTTACTGGCAAATTGGATGCTCCAGTTGTCAGGCTATCATATCTCAGGTCCCTTTTATAAAGATGTCCATCCTGTTTATGTGTGTGGTATTTTCTGAGAGTGCTTACTTAAAGGTCTCCAACCATTTCACTCCATTTTCTCAAACACTCAGATCATCTGATGAAATGTGGACAACTATATTTGAGTAGGCACAGCTACTGAAATAAGGACTACTAGAGAGCAGTTCTTCTCATTCTAAGTCGGACATAACTCTAACCATCAGGTGAATCATTCCCTGCATATATTTTCTCCATTTTACTGCAAAGACAAGATAGAGGAACCCGATGTTGACCCTGCCTTAAGAAGAAGATGGACGTAGATAATATCCTGAGGTTCCCTCCAACTCAAACGATGATGATTTCATGAAATTAGACAAAAACAACCTTCAAGAAACTTAGGTTTAGTTTCCTGACCAGACTTATGAGTAAGGCAGAATAACTGGCTACTTTCTTGAGGAACTTAGGCACCTGGGACTTCTTAAAAAAAAAAAAAAATTATTGTTTACTATCTGGGCTGTACCAGAGCTGGGTCTGGTACAACCCAAATACATAATGGGGGCTTAGGCTTTTGAGAGAGAGCAGTGAGAAAATCTGCATAAAGATGAGAAAGTCACAGTTACAGTCAGCGGTGAGACTGGTGAGATGAGGTCATTCGTACCTCAAGTATTTACAAGGGAAAATGCCAGAAGGAAAGGTGTAAAATCCTAAAAGAGCAAAGCCAGGGAGGCTAGGCAGGTGGCTTGGTGCTGTCCAGAAGTGGTTGGGGATAACTGGTGTCGGGTTGGGCCTGGCCATCAGCATCTACAGCACTGATAGTGCTGGGGAAGATAAATAGGGATGTTTTTCAAAGTACAATTTAATTTATTACTAAAGGTGAGTAAGTTACTCATAACAAGAATTAAGTAAGCTGATTAATAAAGCAAAAAAACCAGTTACCCATGAGAAGATTATCAAGACTGGTTTTTTTAGGACAACTACTGCTTTAAGATTGTCATTTTGTAATCCCAGTATTAGAAAATCCTGTGTCACATTGTCAGACTTGTACTGCTTTTGCCTAAAGAAGAAGAGTTTAATTTAAATTAAAAAATATTTCCTTCTTTAGGTTCTTTTCAACAATTTCACTTCAGGTATATAAATGCCTTCAAAAATTAACTTCAGATACTAAATTTTATATTATTATTTAATCACTACTAAATGTAATTCTGATTTGTTATAAATCCAGTGTAATTTTAGAAAGCTTTCTTTCTTTGTAGTTTTCTTTTTCTTGTGTTAATAGCATAAATCATACTGTAAACTATACAGCTCTTTTCCAAATATCTGTCTATTTATTTAGTTATATTGCTCTAAAAGACATTTATTATGAATGAGACCAGAGTACATTTTTGAGTGAACAGCTACTTTTATTAAGTATGTTATGTAAATTATGTTTGGTTTTCATCTTTTTCAGGGAGAATTGTTTAAAGATCCAAAACACACAAAACTGGTCCTGAAACAATTATATTAAGCATCATCCAGGTACCAATACATAATAATGACTGCTTTCTCAGGCACATCTGCTTAAATAAATCTTTTTCTTTAGATTTATTCTATGTAACATATCTGAGATTGGAAAAAACACATAAAATTATTTTGTGATTAGTACTGCTCACAAGTGGGTTTACTTTTTTTTTTTAAATTTAAGATTATCACCTCATTTTTCAAAACACTGACTATCGTTTCTTCTGTATCAATCTGTTCTCTTTTCCATACTCTTTTCTCTGTTGCCAGCTCTACTAGGAAAAAGGTACAGATTTATACAATTAGTGTATCCATCTTCTTCTCCAGCACTTCTGCTCCAGGTGTAGACAGCCATTCCTTAGGGATATAAAGCCATATGAAGACATGCATTATTCATTCTTTCTTTATGTGATAACTTCCTTCAAACTCAGATTTAGGCACCATAATGCACATGAGAATTTTAACAGTGACTAAGATTTACCCTACTTATTTAACCAGTAAACTATATAAATGTTTAATTCTATTGGAAGGTTTGCATTTCACATTTATTTTTGTGGACATGCTTCTACTTTCTCTTATTGTAGTTGCTATAGATAATATTTCTTTCACTAAAATTTATACTGTAAGTTGTTGTATCAAATTGTTTACACAAAATTTCACTGCACTCCGAATTTAAATAAATGAAAGTTTGTTAAAAACAATCACTTGGCTTTTTTAACAAAACAAGAAATTGAACTGATTTGTCAGAGCGGAATGAAAGAAAGCAGTTATTCCTAACTGAAAGGAGTTGCTGAGAATTGAATTCTATTCATGTGAAACTATTTTTACGTTCATACAAATATGCTACTTTAAATGTAAACACCTAGGTTTTGTTAGATTGGGTTGTTTGCTTATTTTCTCTACAGAAATTTTGTCTTTTAATATTATGTTTTCCTTAAGTTAAACTTAAATTGTTTCTTATTCTGCAAATCTTTCCAATGATTTCAGAATGACTTCTCCAAAAGAAAGTGGTACTCATGATAACTTTATTTGAACACACATTATTCAAATGGAGCTATACTGTATAACATTTTAATAGACATATGAAAAAGTGAATGTTATATTATATTAACTTGCAAAAATATGTCTTAGTATTTATACTTGGTAAATAGGGAAAACAATTAATTGTCATTATGGAGGGTGAGAATGCTGCATAACAGTCAACCCTACGCTTTTCTTGTGATGTGCTAATCCAAATAGTAATGAGCAGTTTAAAATCAAAGCATCCAGGCAATGTGCATTCAACAACCCTGTGGCAAGGGCTGCTAAAGTTAGTCTTGTGCATGTTTGTATGTAAATATACATTTATTATATTATATTTCCATATAATATACCCTATAAGGAAATAGGGTATTTCTGCAGCAAATTTCTCAACTAAAACAAACACAGAAAAGATAGCTAATTTCATTTACTTATGCATACTCTCTGTATTGTGCTTTAATTTTCTTGAAGCTTTACGAGTCAGAACAGGTGAATGTCATTCACAGTCAGTTTAATCTAACCACAAAGCTTGTTTGCAGTCTGCAGACAACTGCACAGAAGCAAACTGGCGATATATTCCAGTGCATATAAAACGTAGGAGCAAGAGATAGTTGGCAAAATGGGAGCAAGAGTAAGTATGAAAATAGTCAGAATAATAGTATTGTAATGCCTTCTGGTTATATTTATTCAGGGTTTTTTTGAACAAGAATCCCCCTATCTTGCACTCCAAAGCCTCTTTTGGAGCAGAAGCTGACTAGGGAATATGGCCAAGACTAACCAAGTCCTCCGGTCAGTTTATCTTTTATGAGGAGAACATGCAGTGCTAAAAAACCCTGCTTATGCCACATTTTACTTTCTTAAGCACTAATCAGTAGAAGGAATGGAACAAAACCGTCTTCTGTAACTCATCAGTGCAATCCGTTTACTTGTTCTTTGTTCCATGTTTTGGACTCGATAGTTTCTGAAAGCACTTTCAACTGAATTTTAATTAACTAGTTTTACAAGGGATTTCTTGGTAGAAACTTAGGGGTTTTTATCTAACCAATGGCTTAAATTCCATGTAAAATTTCTTCTGATAGTGTTATATTACCATCTACCACAGATAAATTTCGGGGTGAAACAGTCTCAAGAATAGAAGCACACCACCCAGTCACATAACATCTAATATTTTTCTGTTAAAAATGGGTGGTCATTAGTGGTTGGGTAGCAATCTCTATTTTAGAGCACACACATATATACATACATGCATACACACACACACAGTCTGCACAGAACATGTTCACACCAGTCATGGCTTCTGGTCCAGGTGCAACTGGCACCATGGCCTCCAGGGTACAGGATGCTTACTCCAGCTGGTTGAATTGCAGTCTGGTGCCTGGCCTTTACATGGCTGAGCTCCTCCTTGAACTCAGCCTTCAGCATGGTGATGGACATTCCTGGACGTATTTCCACCGAGAGGTTATTGTTTTCACTATCTACAACTTTCTGACTTAGATGTTCAGCACAAAAGGACAATGGCTTTATTGGTCATGTCACCCCAGGCCAATGTCTCTTAATTTCTCAGTATCTCAAGTCAATTAGCATTCAATAGTCTAAAGTGTATTATCACCTTTTGACTTTCCTGCCCACAACGTGTTAGAAGGAAATAAAGTTAGTAAGAATTTCTCTCTCATTTGTTTCTTTCTCAGGCATACCTAAACCATTAGAACACAGTAGATGAAGTCCAGAGCTTTTGGAAACCCTCTCCCCTAAAAAAATCTGGTTTTGTTTGTTTGTTATCACATACCACAATCATTTAATAACTTAAACCTGGGCAGATGCAGTAAAAATCTCATCTATCTGAGCATGCTTTTAGGTAAGGTCACCAAACAACAGTTTTTAAATATAATCAAACATCAAAAAATGTTCTGTAATATTTATGACCTATTTATCACACCTTTATATAACAGCACCTGTGTTAAATTTGTTAATATTTACAATATTATCTGGTATAGTTTAACATAATTTTTTAGTTTTGCTAAATAATAATTATCTGTGACTCTGTAGCCAGCATTTAGCAAAGAATGAAATTCACTTCACCTGAATACATTATGAAGTACACAACTTATTCAAGTTCCAGTAAACTACCAGTGCACAGTACTTTAGCTGGAATAAGCAGCAAGAATATTTATTTGTATCCAAAGGTAAATTTACAATCCTCCTTTTTCATTTTTTATATGATTAGGAAGCTCTGTTTTCTATTTAATCTCCAAAGCAGCCTCATAAATAAGGTCATGTTTTGTGTTTCATTTCAGAACACCTTTTTTTTAAAAAAAAAAAAAAAAAGTTTAAAATATTTCTTTTCAATTCAGGAGCAATTTAATGCAGTATGTTTAGTTCCATTGCACTAGGTTTCAACCTTTCTGTCACTTATGTTTGTACCCAATATTTCCAAGTTAATTTATTTTCATCAGATACTGCCTTACTTTGCTTTTTTTTAATCCTTTTTTCCTTTCCTTCTTTCCCATGTCTTTGCTGGTGTTGCAAATAAATTAAAGCACAAATGTACCCATGAAGTCAAGCAAGACACAGATCTCTATTCCATGTTTACAAACTAATATCTTAATATTCATGCTGTGTTTAATTTCTCCCAGTTCTCATGCCTGTTACTTTTAGCAATAACCATGAAAGATTTTGACATGCAAGAAAGTACTGAATATTAAGATTCATGTTATTTAATATATGTTAACACTGCAGAAAGCATATATTGTTATCAGGATCTGTTGTTTAAAATTATTATTTATTTGAAGTTTTGATATAACTCTCATATGGATTGATTGTTTCTCAACTATCTGTTGTGCAATTTCATACTTCTTCGTCTTCCTCAAATTACTGTAGTAATTTTACTTCAAGGTCATTTCTGCTATAATCCCACATTCATCTTTTTTTTATTTTTTTTTCCTGGTTGGTATGCATCATGATTCTTCCAGTTACTTAGTATCTTCCATTTTGGCTTGGAATATCAAAATGCGAAAGAACTCTATACGTGCTGATATAGAAGCTACAGTAAAAGCTCACAGTAGTGCAGCTGCCCTTGAAGGTATAGTTTCAATTAAAAAAATCCATGGCCAAAACTGTTTGTTACCTATTTTTTTATTCTATTAAACTGAAGTATATTTAGTATAACCAAAACATAATCCTGGAATCCTAAATTTTGTAATTTCTAGGAGTTAATACACATTTTCCTTTAGCTAGATAAGTCATAGAAACATAGAATCATAGAATCATTTAGTTTGGAAAAGATCTTTAAAATCATCAAGTCCAACCATTAACCTAGCACTGCCAAGTCCATCACTAAACCATGTCCCTAAGCGCCACATCTACATGTCTTTTAAATACCTCCAGGGATGGTGACTCAGCTTCCCTGTGAAGTCTGCTCCAATGCTTGACAACCCTTTCAGTGAAGGAATGTTTCCTAATACCCATCCTAAACCTCCCCTGGTACAACTTGAGGCTATTTCCTCTTGTCCTATCGCTTGTTACTTGGGAGAAGAGAACACCACCCATCTCGCTACAGCCTCCTTTCAGGTAGTTGTAGAGAGGGATAAGGTCTCCCCTCAACCTCCTTTTCTCCAGACTAAACAATCCCAGTTCCCTCCACCGCTCCTGATAAGACTTGTTCTCTAGACCCTTCACCAACTTCGTTGCTCTTGTTTGGATGTGCTCAGGCACCTCAATGTCTGTCTTGTAGTGAGGGGCCCAAAACTGAACATAGTGTTTGAGGTGCAGCCTCACCAACGCTGAGTGCAGGTGGATGACCATTTCCCTAGTCCTTCTGGCCACACTATTTCTCATACAAATCCTTTAAACCTGAACTGTTGTGAGTCTATTTCCATTACTTATCTGACAGGGTATATTTAATTTTAATAACAGCAAACTCTCCTGACATAAACGAAAGGTAACGTTCAAATTGCATACAGCTTTTGCTGGTAAAACAGAAATTTATGTTTTTAAGTATGATGCATTGTTATTACTAACATTATTAGCCTCATTCTTCCCATTCTTCCTGTTCTTCTTATCCGTCCTTGAAAAAAAGATAGTCAGTCTGTTTGGGATCAGCTTCAGCTATTCACAAATTCAGCTTCCGGTTTTCTTCCACATAAGAACTAAGTGTTTTGGGGCACATTTAATAAAGGGCAAAACCAAAGAGAGACAGTGCTGTCTCTATGCCAGTTCAACACATTACTCAACCATTAGAGCACCATTAAGTCTTGCTTAAATGCTTTATTGAACTGAATGAATTTTATGACACATTCCCTACCTTCTGATGTGAGTCACATTCAGTTTTTCCACCTGATGCTGTTCCACTTGGCATTCAGTGACATGAATGCAGAACAGTATTACACCATGGCAGTGAGGTCACTAAGACAGTGACTTATGTTAAATCTTCTTCATACTTGATTCAGAACAGAGGCCTAAAATCAGTTCCTGACACCAAACTATGAATGAATTTCATACTGTGTCTAAATCAACAAAAGTCAAAATGCAAAAAGTTATTTCATGAGGAGTAGAGTACAGATAGAACATATATTGATAAACAACCTATATTGTTTATCTCTACTGTGGTAAGGCTTAACCTTAACAAAGTATTTGACACTGTTTCCCATAACATCTTTATAGGCAAGCTGGCAAAATACAGGTTAGATAAGTGGATGGTGAGATAGATTGAAAAATGGCTGAATGGTCTGGGCCCAGACGATTGTGATCAGTGGTAGAGTTCAGCTGGAGGCAAGTCATCAATTTTGTACTCTGTGGTCAGTGCTAGGACAATGCTGCTTCACATCTTTATTAATGACCTGCATGCTGGGACAGAGTGCACGCTTAGCAAGTTATTGCACATAATACAAAACTGGGACGAAGGGCTTATACACTAGAGGGTTGTGCTGCCATCAGAAGGACCTCAGAAGTCTGGAGAACTGGGCTGAGAAGAATCTCCTGAAGTTCAACAAGAGGAAATGCAAAATTCTGCATCCTGGGAGAAGTGACCCCAGGCACTGGTACGTGCTGGGGGCTGATGGCAGACTGACTGGCTGGAAAGTAGCTCTGGTGAGAAAGACCTGAGATTCCTGTTGGACGGCAACCTGACCATGGGCCAGCAGCAGCAAAAAAGGCCAACAGAATCCCAAGCTACATTAGAAAAAGCATTGCCTGCAGGTCAAGGGAGGTGATCCTTCCCCTCTACTTAGCACTGGTGAGGCCACAGGTGGAGTGCTGTGTCCAGTTCTGGGTCCCCCAGTAAAAGAAAGAGATGGATTTACTGGAAAAATCCAGAAGAAGGCCACAAAGATGATTAAGGGACTGGAGCATCATGGGAAACCCCACCCAACTTGGACACAGACAAGACTGAAAGATTGAGAGCTCTTTCTCAATTCCATGAGTGGAGGTGCCTGGCCATTCTTGGTGGAGCAATTTGTCTGGTTAATTCCATTAACAAAAAGACTCTGGCTTTCTAATGCGATCCCTCAGTGGTTGATGTCCAACTTCTTCAAGGGACAGGTGGCATTCAGCAACATAGGACAGAGCAACAACAGGTCTGTGATGCCCTTTACTGTGAGACTAACCTGTCACTGGAACAGGTTTCACAGAGAGGCTGTATTGGGTTTGCACGGCAAGTTTATGGTAATAGGGGGGCTACTGGGGTGGCTTCTGTGAGAAGACACTAGAAGCTTGCCCTGTGTCCAATAGAGCCAATGCCAGACAACTCCAAGATGGACCCACCGCTGGCCAAGTCTGAGCCAATCAGTGACGATGGTAGCGCCTCTGGGATAACATATATAAGAAGGGGGAAAAAAATGAACTGTGGAACAACAGCCAAAGAGAGGAGTGAGAAAATGTGAGAGAAACAACTCTGCAGACTCCAAGGACAGTGAAGAAGGAGGGGGAGGAGGTGCTCCAGATGTTGAAACAGAGATTCCCCTGCAGCCTATGATGAAGACTGTGAGGCAGGCTGTCCTCGTGCAGCCCACAGAGGATCATAGTGGAGCTGATATCCACCTGCAGCCCGTGGAGGACCTCACACTGGAGCAGGTGGATGCCCAAAGGAGGCTGTGACCTCATGGGAAACCCATGCTGGAGCAGGCTCCTGGCAGGAGCTGTGACTCTGTGAAGAGAAGAGCCCACACTGGAGCAGGTTTGCTGGCAGGACTTGTGACCCCGTGGAGGACCCACGCTGGAGCAGTCTGTTCCTGAAGGACTGCACTCCGTGGAGAGAACCTGTGCTGGAGCAGTTTGTGAAGATCTGCAACCTGTGGGAAGGACCCATGTTGGAGAAGTTCATAGAGGACTGTCTGCTGTGGGAGGGACCCCACGCTGGAGCAGGGGAAGAACGTGAGGAGTCCTCCCCCTGAGGAGGAAGGAGCAGCAGAGACAATGTGTGATGAACTGACTACAACCCCCATTCCCTGTCCCTCTGTGCCACCCGGGTGGAGAAGGTAGAGAATTTGGGAGTGAAGTTGAGCCCAGGAAGAAGCAAGGGGTGGGGGGAGTGTGTTTTAAGATTTGGTTTTATTTCTCATTATCTTCCTCTGATTTGATTGGCAATAAATTATATTAATTTTCCCCAAGTTGAGTCTGTTTTGCCTGTGGCAGCAATTGCTGAATGATCTCTCCCTGTCCTTATCTTTCCCCACGAACCTTTTGTTACATTTCCTCTCCCTTATCCCTCTGAGAAGAGGGAGTGATAAAGTGGCATTGGTGGGCACCTGGCCAGGGGCAATCCACCACAGAGGCTGTGGAATCTCCATCCTTGGTGAAATTCAAAAGCCATCTGGACATGGTACTCAGCAGCCAAGAAGCAGGGGTTGAACCAAGTGACCTGCAAAGTTCCCTTCCATCCTCAAGCATTCTGTGACTCTGTGTTCTTTCATATGAGGAAATGCTGAGAATGCTGGGACTGTTCAGACTGGAGAAGATCATGCTCAGGGGGCATTTTACCAATGTGTAAAAATGGCAGATGGGAGGGAATGAAGATGAGGAAGCCAGACTACACTCAGTAGTGCCCACTGACAGGACAAGAGGCAATGGGCACAAGCTGACATGCAAGAAATTCCATTTAAACATACAAAAACACTTGTATCATGGAATGGTCAAACCCTGGAACAGGTTGCCCAGAAATGTTGTGGAGTCTCCATCCCTGGAGATGGTAACAGAATGACTTAGGCTGCGAGGGATGGCTTGAAATCATCAAGTTCAAACCCCTTACTCCAGGCATGGTCAGATAAAGCAGATCATCCTGGTCTGTGCCCAGTTGCATTTTTAGTATCTCCCAATCACCATGACCGTTCCAAGATAATCAAGTGGCCTCACAGTAACATAAGTCAGCTCCCTCAGCACTTATGGGTGCAATCCGTCAGACCCCATGGATTTATGTGTATCAAGTTTGTTGAAGTGCCCCCTCACCTAGTTCTTGTCCACGGAGGGTGTTTGCCTTCTTCCAGACTTTCCCTCTGATCTCAGGGGCCTTGGATTCATGAAGGATGTTTTTAATCGTAAAGACTGAGGAAAAGAAGGAATTGAGTATGTCAGCTTTCTCTGTATCATTTTTCAATAGGTTCTCTGCCTTATTCAGCATCAGGCCCATATTTTGCCTAGTCTTTTTTTTGCCCTTTAGGTACTTGTAGAATCCTTTGTTGTTGCCTTCCACATCCCTTGCCAGATTCAGCTGCAGGTCATCTTTGGCTTTCCTTAATCCTATCCCAGCAAGGTCGGACAATAACTTTAAACAGCTCCTGGCTCACCTCTCCTCGCTTCCACCTCTTTTACACTTCTTTTTCATGTCTGAGTTCAGTTAGGAGCTCCTGCCACCTTCACTTGATATCCTTCTTGTCAGGATGGACCTTTCTTGAACTTGAAGGAGGTGATCCTTGAATATCATCCATCTGTCCTATACCAGATGAATCCCATGGGATATGATCCCAAGCAGATCTCTGAAGAGGTTGAAGTCTGCTTTCCTGAAATCCCAGGCTGTGTTCCTGCTTTTTTGACCTGTTCTCTCCTCTTAATATCCCAAACTCCACCATCTCTTGGTCACTGCAGCCAAGGCTGCCTCCGACTTTCACATCCATAACCAATTCTTCCTTCCTCATAAACACCATATCCAATAAAGCACCTTTCCTTGTTGGTTCCTCAAATATTTTGTAGTGTGGGTTGGGTTGTTCAGGGGTTTTGGTGGTTTGGGGTTTTTTTGTGTTTGATATTCTTATCAAAGGTTTGTAGGCACTGCATATGGTTTACTTGTTTGTTTTATAGACTCATTCTTGAAATACAAACAAATAAGGAGTAAGACCTATATATGAACACCCTTGTTTCTTCATAAGAAAACAAATGAAAAACAAAGCTAAGTGAGGAATCAAACAAGTCAGCCACAGGCACTGTACTGAAATGTGAAGTCTACTTTTTACTATGGTAGCCAAACACATCATTTTGGTTTCTTGGGGGGAGGTGTAGAACACTGTAGGATGTTAAACGTCCTCATTTTGCTGGTGGTGTAGTTGCTGTTTTCCACACAGTGATTCAATTCTGCTATGGTAGAACACAGTTCTGAAATCCATTCATGGTTTCACTGATACCTTTATGTATTTCCATTGATTTTGGGTTCTGAAAACCACCAAAGAAAATAGGGAATATTAGAAATATCAGTATGTGAAGAAAAAAAAAATAGTTTATAAAGAATAGTTGAACTATCAGCTGCTAGGTTCAATGGATGTATGGTAATCTGTTTAGGAGTTCATTTATTTCTTATGTCTTCAAAGTTTTATTTAACATTTTCCTTAGCATGTCTACAACATAAAAACAATAGGTCCAGTCAGACCAGACGTCAGTGTGTTTCACTGCCCTGTCTTTAACAGTGAGCAGTAATAGATAGTATGTGAACAGAACAAACATATATGTGTAGTGTCTTAGAATACTCTTCCAATCACCACACTTTTGGAGGTCAGGAGCTTCCTGAACCATGTGTCTATATTTAATAGTATAATATGATCTCATAGTTTTCTAAAGAAGCTCTTTACTTGTTATTATATGTAATCATTTAACAAGTATTCATATTCAAGGTTTTTGTATTCAAAATTCAAAAATATTCATATTCAAAGGCCTTTTTGTTTTAATTTGTTCTTAATTCCAAAACCCAGCATTCAGTTATAAAACAAAAAACCAAATAAACAAACAACAAACAAACAAACAAACAGACAAACCAAAACCAAAACCAGACAAGTTTGCAAATGTCCCAAGTGTTTGGGGTTTCTTCCATTTCTGAGAGATATAAAGTATACTTCAAGTGTCTTGACAGGTATTCATTACCCTCCCCTTAAATACAGCAGCAATAGATATTCAAAGTAAGGAACATTCAAAAATTCTTATGCTTAGAAGGTTTTCTAACTGTTTAATTTCCAGCTCCCTGATAATTACACTTATTATTTCTTGTCCTATCCATTCCTACATAAAAATAAATAATCACAGTCAAAAGAAAAGTGTTAAGACTTCCTTTAATCATCCCTTTAAAACATCACTTTCAATAATTTCCTACACCTCATCACTTCTAGATTTGTATACAATCATGTCTTCTAGAATTTATTTAAAAACTGAAACTAAAATTTCAGCTAAATGTTTAACAGTCATCTGTCTTACATATGATACTTTTAATATACATAATAATGAGATTTGACTTTTGTGTAACAGGATCACACTGTTGATTCTATTTATCACCCATCATAATCCTTGAGCATTTCCTCAAGTTATTTCCCATTTTCCAATTATGCCTTTCAGCTTTTTCTGGCTTCAACATAGTACTTTGCCCTTGTCTTTACTGAATTTCATGTTACTGGTTTTAAACTATTCTTCCAATTTATCAAGATGATTTAAATTCTAGTTTTGTCCTAAGAAACTGCAACCATTTCCATCTCTGAGTTACCAATATTTATATGCATCCTTTTTATTGTATTATCTAATCATTCATAAAATTATTTAATTCATAGAATCGTTTAGATTGGAAAAGACCTTTAAGATCATCGAGTCCAACCATTGACCCTACCAAGTCTGCCACTAAACCATGTCTCTAAGCACCACATCTACACGACTTTTCAACACATCTAGGGATGGGGACTCAACCACCTCCCTGGGCAGCCTTTTCCAATGGTTGAGAACTCTTTCCATGAAAATTTTTTTCCTAATGTCTAGCCTAAACCTCCCCTGGCACAACTTGAACCCATTTCCTCTTGTCCTATCACTAGTTACTTGGGAGAAGAGACCAGCTTCCATCTCACTACAGCCTCCTTTCAGGTAGTTGTAGAGAGCAAGAAGGTCTCCCATCAACCTTCTCTTCTCCAGACTAAACAATCCTAATTCCTTCAGCCGCTCCTCATAAGACATGTTCTCCAGATCCCTCACCAGCTTTGTTGCCCTTCTCTGGACACGCTCCAGCACCTCAATGTCCCTCCTAGACTGTGGCGCCCAAAACTGAACACAGGACTCAAGCTGCGGCCTCACCAGCGCTGAGTACGGGGGGAGAATCACTTCCCTACTCCTGCTGGCCACGCTATTCTTGATACAGGCCAAGATGCCATTGGCCTTCTTGGCTACCTGGGCACACTGCTGGCTCATGTTTAGCCGGCTGTCCACCAGGACTCCCAGATTCTTTTCTGCCAGGCAGCTTTCCAGCCACTCCTCCCCAAGCCTGTAGTGTTGCCTGGGGTTGTTGTGACCAAAGTGCAAGACCCGGCACTTGGCCTTGTTAAACCTCATGCAGTTGGCGTCAGCCCATTGACCCAGTCTGTCCAGATCTCTCTGCAGAGCCTTCCTACCCTCAAGCAGATCAACACTGCCCAACTTGGTGTCACCTGCAAACTTACTGAGGGTGCACTCAATCCCCTCATCCAGATCATCAATAAAGATGTTAAACAAGGCTGGCCCCAAACACTGCTGGCTCATGGTCAGCCGGCTGTCCACCAGGACCCCCAGATCCTTTTCTGCCAGGCAGCTTTCCAGCCACTCCTCCCCAAGCCTGTAGTGTTGCCCGGGGTTATTATTGAACCTGTTAAAATTGAATCTGTTAGAAGAACTGGACTCCATCTGAAAAGTTACAATGGTTTTCTTGTGAGGCACTGTCAACTACTCTTTGAAGTACAGTTTTTTAGTGAGCTATACAGTCATCTTACTGCTGTGCCACTTAGACCTCTTTTTCTAAGTTTACTTATGAGGATGCCATGAAAAAAAAAACAACAAAGCAACCAACCAACTAAACCAGGTATGTGGGTATGTTACCTTTCTCTTTTTCCTCTTATCCACTAAACCAGAAATTGTATTGAAGAAAGAATTTAAAATTCTTTGGCTTGGTTTGTTCTTGACAAATGTATTAGTATGAGTATTACTATAACACTAAAAAAGCCCAGTCTTGTATCAGGATCTTACAGTGAAAACTGCCATGCAAGCAGAAAACAGATGGATGATCCCGGCCTCATGACATTTACAAGTTCAATATAGAACAGGAGATAACAGATGCACTCAGACAGACCAGGGAAGACTCAGAAAGAATAAGGCAATATCGGTCAGCAAGAGAAGAAATGATCTGTGCACAATAGCAGTCTAAACATCATTGTATTTTTTTCTGATTATAGAAAAATCTTAATTTTATAATACATATTATTGCATTAATTAAAAATATCTGCATATATTTTTTCTTTCTTTCTTTAAACATACTCCCTTATCTTTGCAGTCCAAAAAGCTGCTGCCAAAATAATTTCTCTTATATGTCATTCTGCCCACCTCCCTCCCCATACTGTTTGAAACATTTCAGTAGTTTCCCATTATGTTCCAAATCAAATTCATATCTGTTACTTGGTTAGCTTACTCCACATTTCTTAACACCTTGTCTTTACTTCCCACAATTCTGTTGAAAGGATGGCAGCCTTTATTGCATCTCTATGTTTCTATAACAAGTGTCTCTTGGCAAGATCTAGATTTCAAAATAAATCTTTTAAAAAACCCAAAAAGTTAAGTACTTACCTTCAGAAGAATGATCCAAACTGCTTAATTTTTTTAATGTATTTCATGGTAAAGGGCTGCATCTCATCTGTGCCTCCAGAGGATATTATTTAGATTTCTGCTTTCTGTCTATGTGGGAACATATATTTCTCTGAACTCCTGCTCGCTAAGATGGGAAGACTTTTGGATGACTGAAATTATTTTCTGGTGTTCTAATATAAAGAGATTCTGTGGTTTAACACCAGCTGGAAACTAAGACCCACACAGCAACTCACTCACTCCCCCTCCCGGAGGATGGGGAACAGCATCGGAAGGGTAAAAATGAGGAAACTCATCGCTTGAGATAAAGACAGTTTAATAAGTAAAGCAAAAGCTGCATGCACAAGCAAAGCAAAATAAGAAATTCGTTCACTATTTCCCATCAGCAGGCAGATGTTCAGGCACCTCCAGGAAAACAGGGCTCCATCACACTGTCACGGATGGAGCGATTCACTTCACTCGTAGAGAAGCAGCAATACATTTATTGATATAAAACAGGGATTTAACAAAGTTTGATGGTAAATGTGACAGTGTTTTAACAAGATTCGAGAGGGCAAGGCACGCTTGGTTATTTACTGCATAGACTCAGGGTCAGACAGAACTGTCAGGGACACCCTCCCGTTGAGTCATGGTTTCAGAAAGGACCCCCTTGCTTTCTAAAATCCTTCTCAGAGAGGAGTCTAGGTGCAGCTGGATCCAGTCCTAGTCCCAGACTTAGTCAACAGTTATGTCCAAAGGATTATATGTGTGCAATCAATCCTTTCTATCACTTAGCTAAGATTTCAAAGTTCGGCATGCTATTAGTCACTTACCGAGGATCTGTTACAGCAAGGAATCTCTCAGCCTCAAGGAGTAGTAACCTTGAGCAGTGTCCCAGCTCAAGGGGAGATCTTGGCATGCAGCCTGCTGCCATTCAGGAGAGCTCAAAAGGCTCTTGGCCTGTTCACTGTTTATGGGGGTAAGATGATCGACCTGTAGTCGTACTTGCTTATTTACCACAGAACCAGCATTGCTCAAGTTAGCCTTTGGCTACTGTGTTGTTATCCGTCTCCCCAGAACCACATTGAGTCCCGGATGCCACCATCACGACTACAGGCACCCATTATGACCATCACGGCTGGTTATCTCTTGGCCAGGGTTACAGGAGATAAAGATCAGGTGGTGCCTGGAGAGGGGGGAAGCACACCATTACACATGCCTAACAGTTACTTGGGAAGAAAAATGTCATAGCTCCGAATATCCCCCCTTTCTTCTTCCCCCAGAGCATGACATCATATGGTGTGGGATCCATATGTCATATGCACAATGTCACATGGTACAGGATATCCCTTTAGTCAAGTGGGATCAGCTGTCCCAGCTGTGTCCCTTTCCAGCTTTTTGTGCAGCCCCAGCCTACTCTCTGGTGGGGTGGTGTGAGAAGCAGAAAAGGCCCTGACTGCGTAAGCACTGCTCATCAATAACTAAAACATCTCTGCACTATCAACACTGTTTTCAGCACAAATCCAAAACATAGCACCATACAAGCTACTACGAAGAAAATTAGCTCTATCTCAGCCAAAACCAAACCCATTACATACCATCTCATCTGTTAAACTTCAAACCATATGTATGCAAAAGCCAAAGTCAAATTCTTTCATGTCTTTTCCTTCTGAATTTTTCATGTAATTCTTGTATGCACAAAAGGCTTAATTGCACTTTAAAGCTTTATAGATTATGTATTCTCTCCTAATATAACAGGTTCAAAGCCATGTTTCCCCATTCCTGAACGAGTCATCTAATCTCTTGGCTCACATAAGACTACAATCCACCTTTATATGGATTTGAATGCAGCTGGAATACGTTACACATAGTCTAATGCAACCTTATTTTTTAGCTTCTCTAGGGACTTCTTGTTGGCTCTCATAATTAGGATCCTTGTACACTTGCATATCTAGTGCTGGAAGCACTTTGGAGGGGGAATTGGAGGCTTTGAAACCACATGGTTTATCTTTCTGCTGCTCAGAGAATATGAAGAAGCCAAGGAAAGAAAATGTATGAAGTGCTAATGCGGGCAAACTGCAGCGAAAGTTAATGCTACTAAACCATAATCAATCTGGGAAAATCTTTTGCCATTTTGTAACTTTTACTTCCATGTCTTACTTTAGAGTAGAGATTTCTAGGTTAGTTCTTTAGTTTGTGAGATCCAAGATATTTCTTCTTCTCTTTTTTTTCTTTTTAAGCTTTGAACCTCTACATTTATTAGATCTTTTTATTTTTTCTTTTTTTCACTTTTGCTATTAGATGTCTGTCTTAATGAGGATAATTATTTCCCCAGTTTGGACCATAGAAACAATTTCATACAGAAGTCCATTTTCTGTATGTTGCACCACTGCTGTCAAATCATCCTAAAACAAAGAAAACAAAAGAAAAATTATAATGAATTGTAAAATACTAACATATTTTGCTCAGCTATGTCTATAATGCTAAAAAAAGATGACCTATAGAACCACGCTCTGACCCTGAGGCTAAATGACCCTGTCTGGCTTGCACCCATTCCAGTAAAAAGTACCTCTAAAACAGATTTGTTCTGGAAAGTTAGTTGGAGATTTCCTGAAGACAGACAAGGATTGAGATAACAATGAAGAACAGTGGATAAAGTGGTGGCTGAGTTCTTGAACTCCCCCCTTGGACCTCTGGTAATGAGCAAAACAGAAGCATCATTTTATGCATTAAAAATATAAATAACTAGAATATTAACCTGGAATAAGTGTCTACTAGTGTAGTGAACTTGTCCTTCTTTTTGATAGAAAGAGTTATGTATAGCAAAACAGAAAAAATAAAGCTCATATTCATGAAAGCTTGAGATTCTATTTTTAGAAGGAAAGATCTCTGAAGACCATTTTTATTACTTTTTCTTGAACATTGCTATCTGTTCTGCCTAGTTCCCTTGGTATCCATTCAGGTAAATACACCATGAGAAACTATTTCAGCATGGAGATTGTAGGTACTGAATACCTCTGCATATTTCTCAAAAAGGGATAAAAATTATTATCTGTCAAAATGTTTCTCCTTTCTTATAAAACTTTCAAAATAAATATTATGTTTATATACCTGTAAGTATTCAGAACAGGTGAGGGCAATGTGTAACTGTGTGTTTACACCACAGAACCTGCCCACAGTATGTCCCATAATGGAATATTAGTGTATAACTTACTACCACTTTTACATTTTTGTTGGACTTCGGTAGTTTAGGAAAAGAAAAGAGATAGATACCAACAAGTAAGCAAACAAAAAAAATTCCCTTCATTTCTCTGCTTTCACATACTATCAGTTTACTAAATATAAATGAACTCTAGAATTTTATTAAGATAAGAGCTGGTTTAAAGCTGTGTATCAAGCACTTTTTGTAATGTTAACATTACAAGATACTTATATGACGCTTCTTTGTGTATTTAGTTCCATATATAGGATTAAATGTCAGAGAGAGATAGTATTTCACAACACTATGAGTTAGGAGTAAATGGAACGTAACACCCTTTCATTTTGTTTCAAATAGATGGATCCTTAGTTTCTGCATTTCCTTTCTGTATTTCAGGTTTTAGTAAGCCAAAGTCCAACCTCCTGCTCAAAGCAGTTCAGCGATGAGATCAGACTAGGTTGCTCAGGACTGTATTCGGTAGGGTCTTTAAAATGTCCAAGGTTCATTTATATTGTCTAATCAAGTGGGTAATTTATGGGTAATTTTTGAAAATTCTTGTCATGTACTCATGTACAATGATTGCTGTGTCTACTCCTATGTATTGCTCTGGCCTCCTTTTCAGTGAATCTTTTCACCAGGTTATCAGTACTGCAAGGAAATTGAATTGATATTTATAGCAATATGGACACAAGATTCCTAAATCTTATTAAAACCTACAAAAAAGTGCAGGAAATATCATCTCTTCTCTGGACTTCGAAGCCTATCAAATTGACCTCTATGTATTTCTAATCCTAGTGTGAGATAAATGCCAATGAACCTGTGGCTGCCTTGTGGCTGCAGGGAATCTCATAAAATACCAGCTGCAATGGGCTGAGACATCCAGAATGTGTTCAGCTTGCCTAGGTGAAAAGTACCAGAAACAACATCTAATATTCATTTAAATGGTTTGTAATCCTCGATATCAAAGAAGATGGGGTAGCTTTTTTTTTTTTTTTCCTTTTAACTTAACTGATATTTAATGGAGGTGCTAGGCTGTAGGGTTCCCAATTCAGCAAGAATCTTAAGCACGCCTATTCTCATTTTTAAGTGTGAAAGGGTTTAAGTATCCATGTTAGATACTTCTGCAGCCCCTAGGTTTGCAGTATCTGAACATGTCCCAGTCTAAAGCAGATTGATCTTGCCTGTAGCATGTTTCTTATGGTAATACCGTTTTCTGAATAAACTGCTTCAGGTCAGTTCAAGTATCCTTAATTTGGGCAAGGGATATACACTATGATTAAGGCTCTATTTACACTGGAAAATAGTGCAGTGTGATAGGATTGGACTGGTAGAGTATAAGCCTTCAAAAGGTTTTTATCTGCGACTAGCTTGATCCAAATAAAAGAATCATTCGGGCCCATTCAGTTTAGTCCTAATTTATTTTCAACTGAAAGAACTGCAGTTTGCAGGCTCCAAGATCAATCTGCAGTACAAATCAAAATACAGTAACATAGTAAATGAGAAAATGTGGGAGATTTGCTTCAGAAACTATGTTCTGATCCAAACTAAAAGAAGTTGATGTAAAACTCTAAATATATATATATAAATTCTCTATGTTGGAGGAAGGAAAGGAGTTGCCTTAATGTTCTCACTCCTTGAACAAGATACTTAGAGATGACCAATAGAATGCAATAGATGAAACTACCCAGAATCCAATCCTCTTCTTAGTTTAGACATTGTGGTAAGGGTGTTAGAGTTCATCCTTTTAGTAACTTTTCATTTAGATGCACATAATTACTTCTTTTCAGACTACTTTTTCAGGAAACGGGAGTTGCAACTTCATGATCCTTTTCAGATTAGAGTCTGTTTCACAAGAATATCTTCTCTCTAGGTTCACTGTCCATTGTTCACCTTTAAATTTTAATATTATGTACAGAAGACTATGTGTTTCATAGCAGCTGGAGAAGAACAATCATGGAAATTCTAATGATAACCTAAATAGTGTACTTACCTAGGAAAACAAACAGTCTGAAGTTTGGTCCCTGCTTCTTTTATCTGATGTTGGTCTAATGTAAGAGAAAAATACTCCAGTGATAGAACTGGAGTATCTCATCCCCTCCCTTCTTCTTCCCCATTCCAGCTGAGTTTGTTATTCCCCTAGTTTCTTGCTTATTTTTTTGTCTTTATTCCTCTTAGCTATACACGTACATCCCTTACCCAAAACGAGAAAAGAAGTAAATACAAATTATTCTGAAACACTGGGCTTCTGTCCATGTGTGGATAACTAAAATGGTTCAGTTTTGTTCTGTTCTGTTCTGTTCTGTTCTTGTACTTTTTAGATTTCACCTGACTGATTTCAGACCATTTCTCCATATTATTAAAATAAATTTGAGTTCTAAAACTACACTCCAGAGTGCTTGTGCTCCCTACTGCTTCATGTCATTTAGAAATTTTTAAGTGCACTCTCTAATTTTATCTAAACTGCAGCCAAAATACTGAACAGAACAAGTTCCATCATAGGTCCCAGTCAATCCCCACTAGAAATGCAGTCTGATAACATAACTACACTTCAAGTAAAGTTGCTGTTGATTAGACACCCACCTTTTTGTTATTTCATCTATTACATCAGGGGGCTTTATGAAAATGTCATTTGGAAGTAAAGTTCCGCTACAGTCAAAGTGAATCAGTTTTATTATTTCTTCTATGAGCTCTGCCATGTTTTCTATGAAAGGACTAAATTAAATTAGTTTGACACAGTCAGTTCTTGACAAATTCCTACTTAATGACTCCCGACAGCTCTATTTTTCTCCTCTAGGTATATTTTTATTAAGTTTAGATAGTTAACTGAATATTCACAGGCTTTTTTGAATTTTCTGCAGTGTTAAATATGAAGTAACTTGGTATTAATTAATTCCAGATTCCTCATTTTCTCACTTTTACATATAGGTCCAATATTCTCTTTCTAAACTTGTAACATCAGCAAGAGCTGAACAAACATCATTGGTGATGCAAAGATTATTTTAGCTAGGTCTTCACATAGTAGAATTTCACCAAGGTATCTTACAATCTAATTTATATAGTTATTCTCTGAATTATTCCTGCTTTATTCAAGTCTATGTTACTATCCTACTGTTCAGTCACAACTCAGCTATTATATTCTAGAGATCAGAACATAATAGCTGATTCAAAGATCTTTCCACTTATACTTTTTTATACTTCCTGGTTAATTAAGGTATCTGTAGTTTCTCTTATCTTCTTCTTACTTACATTTTTCTGTTGATCTCATGTTCCTCACAAGTTGTAGCCAAGTTGTAGCTCGTCTTTGAACCTCTAAACTTTATTTCTACGTGCTTGATTCTTACTTTAAACTTATTTATTTACTATAACCTTATTTATATTTTTCTATGACTACGTTTTATGTACAGGCTATTAAAAGAGTTTGTAGTATATAAAAAGTTTTTTACCACGCTTTCTAACTTTATTTAACACTGAGAATATCTACTGTGTTCTCTTTTGATTGATTCTTAGCTCTCCTTTTATTTGGGTGTAAGCCAAGGAACAACTTATTGATGTATAAGTTTGCAAGAAAAGTAACAGTTACTAAATAGCCACTGTGCATCTCCATGGTCATGGATGTCCTTGATAAATATGAAGTAAAGTAACAAAGTGTTCAGAGAACAAAAGAATAGGAGACTTACCATAAGGGATGATGATAACAAACAATTCAAAAAACATGAAGGAGTTGTCATGTCACAAAATGAAATTTCTATTTATTTAGTGATAGGCTTTTTATATTTCTATATCCTCAGAATAATCTCTCAGGTGACCTTTTTTATATATTGCAAGTGAGATTTTCAAGTCATTCAGCTATTTCCTATTCCACTCTTAAAATCCCATGCCAAACAGATATACTTCATATATATAACTTTTTTATTTTTACATTCTCTGGCATACACTTATACACTTATACAGCTATCTTAATTTACTCATATTTCTACAAGGCAGCGCTAAAAGGCAAAGCATGTTCTAAAACAAAAGTTAAAGGCATACCACATGTAGAGGAAGATTTATTGGTTTTGCTATTTCTTATAAGTCAGCAAATGGTTGTTGGGATTTACAGTCATGTTTTCTATTGTTCTGAAGGGCATAGATGTATTATGATTTGCCTTTTATTTATTTTTGGTTCTTTGAATCAAAGACATTTTTATCATACCTTTGTAACATGGCATTCAGCTCTCAAAGGCTGGCATGTGGAACAGTCTTAAAAATGCTCCATTTTAGTCTAAAATTGACACTTAGTCAACAGAATAGGTCTCCAGACACCACTGACTGTGGTGATTACAGCACAGACTGTGTAAGGGAACTTCAGCACCTTGCTCATGTCTGAACTTTAGAAACTTGCATTTGAATGTATAGATCTGGAGCTGAGTCAGTGTCTTCTTTGTTGGTGCCTTAGAAAGTATAAATGTTTTTAATGACATGATTATAATAGTATTTTCTAGGACTCTAATGCTATGAATAAATAAGATAATGAAGTTGGCACGGCAGCCAATAAATGAAGCGTAATAGTCTAGTGATATTCTAATTTTGTTTGGTTTTGAAACTCTCACTGCAGAGTAGATTCCTCTGTTGTCCAGTCTTTTACATGTGTGAGTAATTTCTAGATAAAGTAGTTAGACAGCCATCTTCCACCTCTTTCTCTGCCTTCCTTACCTTATAAATATGTCTTATCCTTCCTAAGTAATAAAATATTATTTACAGAAACTTGGTAGAATGCCCAGACTTTCTGCAGGTCCCATATGCTTGCTTGTGTATGTGTATTTATGTACATACAATAAAGTGCCAGTTAATAACCAACCTAGTTTTCTAACAATTCTCCCGTGTTTCTAATTAGTCTTCAAGCCTATACAAAACCTGAAGCTTTGTTCTCTTCTTTCTTTCTTCAGCATAAAGATAACAATTATAATACAGTGGGACTGAACTTAGTGTTTTCTGTCTCCAGTGGCTGTTTTTCAGTCCTTACCTATAACAGGAAAGTGAAATACATCCTATTTAGTAACTTAAACTCCTTATAGCTCTGACAAGGAATTACAGAACAGGGAAGTCTTAAAAAACCCTTTTTTTCTCCAAAGATCTAACTGTCTTCAGCTCAGCAACTATTAGCAGTTATGTATATGCATACCATACATTGTTTTAAAAGAAAAAAAAAAAAGAAACAAACAAATTACCAAATCTCATAAATCCACCTTTTTCTCCATAAAAAATCTTTCTGCTCTAGGATCTAAATCTCTAAATGAAGTTGTTCACATAAAAAGTGAAAGGTTAAGATAGGGGAAATGTCAGCTATTATCTGTTTGTGTTCACTCATTCTTAGGTGTACATAAAGTACAGATTTTGGAAGGCCTAATGTTTTTGTTCATATTTATTCACATTACTCAGATCTAAGGTGCAAGAGGGGAAGCAGACGACTTGTGAATGAAAAAACGTTTTTGTGTATCTCCATCACATCCTACTCAAGAATATTTTTTTGCATTTTTCACTTAAGGTTTAGCATGAAGCCTCAGAAATTATGAACTTAACCTTGCCCTCACACCACCCTTGCTACACACCATGCTGTTTGATCATGCAATTCAGCTAGACAACACTCAGACTTTAGAGATTCCAAGTAGAGATAAGAAAAGATGAATAAAGACAAGGAAATCAAAATCCTTACAAGTCTTTTTGGTTTTCTTGAGGGGCATCTCTATATATTTAGTTATATGGACCCATATATATTACAAATATATAGATTATTTTATAGAGCTTTTTTTCCCTCCTGATTGGAGTGCAGAAAGATTTAAAAAACAGTTTTTTCTTGCTCAGGTCAGAAATTATTTGTGAATTAAACAAAAATTTTAACTGAGCGGAAAGAAAATTATTGTGTGAGTTGTTTTGGCAACAAAAACACAACACAATGTAAATATTAATAAGCCACTTCACACAGAGAAAGCTATTACAGAAAATAGAAAGGGGCTTAGACTTGTGAGCAACAAAAACCTTTCTTTAAATAAGTGCTATTCAGCTATAACAGTTCCCTTTGGTCTCAAAAAGAGGAAAACAAGAACTCGGTTTATTTTTAAAGAATAAGCAAAAGATTAAATTCAGAATAATGACACTTTCCAGAAAATCCAGTAAATTTTAAAATAGGAAAATGCAGTATTTGTTTTAAATGTGGCTTGATTTTACCTCAAACTCCATTGTAAAATCAAATTCCAAAATGTAGATACCTTAAGTCTTATCCTTATAAGTGAGTCACGTCAATTTCACAGTGGTCAAATTTTGTTGTTTCTCTTAAGTGAAAGAAAAAAAGTGGAAAAGTTTGAAATAGGTAGATGAAACAAAACTTTTTTTAGCATCCATGCCTTATTGTAATAATAAGTATTAGAAAAGAAATAAATGAATAAAAGCTAGGAAAAAAGAGTAGTGAGCAAATTTCACTGCTTTTTCTTAGATTTTTTTTCTGTCAAGCTAATCTCCTTTTGTTTGATTTCTTTCTCCTGTAGATGAAATAATTTTCAATAGTCTGCTACTATAATGAAAAGGTCTTTTAAATTATTATTTTTATTGTTATTTTTCTCTTATTATTACTGAAATTTTGCTCTGATTCTGTGGAACCACAATTAAATATTTCTCTTATAATCACAAGGGTGTTTTTTGAATTATGATCACTGAAAGCTAAACTGAAGATTTTAGTAGATATTTCAATGTTAATTCTCTTCTGTATTTTGCTAGGAAACATTTTTGGAAAAAAACCTCTAAAGGATATATAACAGTGTTCATATACAAATGAAGTATAAATCTTTTGTAGTTCAATATTACCTTTTAAGAAGATCTTCTTCAAGTGTCAGTTTTAAATGTGATGCTGCTGGATTTTTAATTTATGGCTATTTTAGGAATGAAACAGATAATGAATAAGAAAAAATCCATCACAAAGTATGAAATTAATTGAAGATAAATTTTGGTATTGGCAATGCAAAAAAATTTGACTACATGTTATGCATCAGAACTATGATACTTTTTCACCCCGAGTTTTACCCCAATATGTCCAAATTAAGAATGCAGAGGTTTTAGTTATTTTGTAATTGTTTTCAGATTGTTAAACATCTGGTTCAGCTGACCTAAGATACACATGGGAAGGGCCCTGAAGATTTGCATTGTTCTGCTTCACCTATCAAGGGAGTCTAGAGAGACAATGGCATGTCATGTGGGCATGTCAGTCCAAGGCCTGAACGTTGATGGGACAAAACTGGGTTTGAATGGCTACGTTTGGGTATATCTTTTCTATATCCTATGAAACGTGGATCAGACATTACCTCCACACATGTGCTAGTTTATCATTCAGGATCACACGAGCATTTCAGCCAGAGCTCAGCCTACTGCTCTGTGTCTCTGCCCCGTGCCACTGGAGTTAGACCCACAAGGATGGAACCGCAAGCCAACTTACTTGACCTAAGTCTGTGATGAGACTTAGGTCAGGTAAGTTCCTGATCTAAGTCAGCAACAGACACTACGGGCAGTGCCTGATGATCAAGTTCACCCATGCTGTGAAGAGGCTAACTAGAGACCTTAAACCTGTCCCTCCTCCAGTATTCCTGTAAGCCTGACCAAAGTATGGGTTTCTGTAAAAATGTCAGCAGCAGGTGAATTTGGGCTCATTTACAAAGTGTAGCACATACTTGCCTGAAAAAGGCAAATGGGGGAGAGACTTGAAGAAGTTATTAAGCATAATTTTCCTGTTCATTTTTTGCATAATGTAAAAGTAGCACAAAAAAGTAGTTTTCAGTTAAAAATGAGGTAAGTCTAGACCATCAACAAAAGAATGATTTTCATGCTGCTTAACAGCATCTTTTTTTAGAATGCCATCTTCCTCCAGTAGCATTAGATGAGAACTTCTTAAGTAAACTCCTTAAGAATGAATCCAAACTTTGAAAAATGACACTCCAGTAGTATTAATTATACTCCTTTATGTTTATAAATACATATATAACTTCATGTATTTAAAGCTTTACTGTAAATTAAGCTTTGTTAATGATGGAAGAGGTTGGAAATACAACTGTTTCTTCTGATTTAAGCATTAAGATAAGATATCTGCACATTTCTTTTATTCCAGATTTATTCACAGCTGATTAACTTAAGTACGCTAATGAAAGCTGATGCTGAAACACTTTTGTAAGTTCAGCTGTTTGTGGAAGAAGAACAATGCAAATAACATATACAAGCAAAAATACAAAAACTACATTCTTACAAAATTCTGCATAAAAATAAATAATATGTTATCTAATGTTTAAACCAAATTTCCTATTTGTTTAATTAACTATATATATTATAATAACTGATTTGTTTTTAAATTGATAATATAATAATCTGTATCTTATATAATTTTGCCCTGGAATATGTAAAAATCAGTATTCATAAGGAATTCAAGGTATTTTTAGTCCCGTTGAAAATAGCATTTTTATTTTAAAAATATATAATTATTTAGATAGTTAATCTGAAACACCAGCTTCCTATCTCATCCAGACCCATGTCTATTAACTTCAGAAAAAATTGCTCCAAATTAAACCAATTAAGATTTAGCCAAAAAAGTCACAAAATTAAGTATTTTAAGTAATTAGCAAGAATATTAACTGTAAGTCTCCCAATTTTTGTTACTTTTGACTGTGCTTGTTTTCATTTGTACTTGCAAAATTAGAGTAATTGTCTATTTTTATATTATGTGTACATTTCTCTTAGGCTGTGAACTAATGTGGCCAATATCAAAGATACTAGGACTCCTTCAGTATGTGAAACATTTTATTTTAAGTATAGTATTAGACTCATTAGTTTCTATGGAAACAGTTACTGGTTTATAAAAGATGAAACACTATGTATTTACAGAAACACCAGAAACAAACCTAGAATAGTGTGAACTTAACAGACTCAGAAAGGATACTTTTGTCAGAAAGATGCTGGAACATCCTTTTATATCAGAAAGAATGTATATCACAGTCGTGGTAGATGAGTTGATAGATAAAGAAGGCTGAAAGAATAATGGAAGATATAAGACAATTCAAGCTTAGAGATTTGTAGTGATGACTGTAAGGCCAACATTTCAGTAAACTGAAGTGGCTGTTCTGTTCCTTGCTAAACTGAAGATAGTGGATCCTCATCTTAATTCATAAGATGTTACACTGACTATGGCCATCCAGTGCCTAATAATTATAATTCTGGCAGTCAGAACAGGATTCACAAAAGTGAGATTTCTTGCCTAAAGATGTTTTTTTGCACATTCATTTGCTCATTTACCACCTCTTTCTTCCTTTAGAAATGTTCCATGTTTTTATATAGCTTAGTGATTGGAACACTTATTTGTAAAGTTGAGAGAAATGTTCCAGGTTCTCCTCCTGAGAAATGGTTTTCAGGAAAAACACCTCAGAAAGCAGAAGTTGTTGATCTGAGCCATCAAACTGAGAAGCATTTAGAAATCTGGAGTTATTCTCCTTGAGTAGATATTTTAAACATTAAGCTGTTATTAAAAATGTGTATACTACCTTTCACTCTACTATGTGTTAAGGAAAATTTCTATACCTGTGGGGAACTTCCTGCTCAACTGTTTATTTAAAATTCAATGACATTAGTATGATTGGATATGCATACTGCATTGAATCTCTCAGGGAATGTAGCTGAGCTGGGTACCTTTCTGCTTAAAGTAATCTGAGATTTACAGTCAAGATCTTTCCAAGTCTTCTGAGATGGTAATGTTTTTCAACTTATGTTGCAGCAGCACCATGTGTAAAGTACATTTCTGCCAAAAAATTACAGACACAAAGGCTCCTAAGAGACTAGGCAGTTTTGATCTTTTTGAATTTCTCAGAAGTACTCATTCAAAACCTTATTTCCACTGAAGATGAAAAAGACTTTATATACACAAAACTGAATCTGTTCCTATGGTCACAGGTATTTTGAGAAAACCATTCATGCAACACAGAGAGTAATCAGTTTATCAAACCTAAAACGTATTCAAAATTAACGTAGTCAAATGTTTTAATTATTTTCTGGTTTAGTTCTTTTATTGTAGCCACATAGCTATATTTCTTGCTTATATTCAATAGTCATTATTTTTATTAGTTAAATGCAAATCCCTGTTATATTGTATTTTGAAATTTTTACCCTAACTCCCGTTGTGTTATAAATCATTTTCTAAAACCCCTTTTTGTTTTCTCAGGTTTTTTCTAGTTGGGGTTTTGTTTTGTTTTGTTTTTTTTTTATTTCAAACTGAACTGAATTATTTATCTATTGTTTAAAATATTAGCTCTGTGTTTTTTGTTTGGAGGTGCATCTTCTCTGTATCTCAATTCAGTTATGTTGATGTAATATGTATAAATAAATAACACTGCTGGGCCAACATCCAGAAATACACATTGAGAAAAACATGCTATCAGCTCTTCTTGACCACATCCCATTATTTTCTAACTTGTCATGGGAGTGGTGTTCACTGTAGTTTTCCCCACTGGTTTTATGTTATCTAGTCTTATTTTCAGGTCAGACTATGAAATCTTTAGGCAGTCATTTCTCATGTAGAACTCTTATACTAGTCAAAAATGATGTAATACTTTCACAATTCATAGCAGTATTTGAAAATATGATTAATTCCAATTAAATCTTAAAAAACGGGAGCCTAAAATTATATTAAAAGACCATTTTGAAAACTAAATATATGGGCTACCATTAAAGCAGATACTGATTCCTATTTGTATGAATCTGAATTCAGTATCGGTGATTCCATTCTCACTTTAACCTTACAAAAATGCAGGTAAAGGGAAGTTCCTCTTAACCTACTACCTCCCTTCTGTTACTGTTAGCATTTGTGCAGCTGCTTCATGAACTAGATCTGTAAATACATGGCATCTGAAAACTCACTTTTTCATTTAATTTTATTTTATTTGTTATTGGGTTAATTTTTGAAACAAATTCTCTAGCTGCAGGAGAAATGTTATAGGCAGAAAAATGAAGGTAAAAGAAAGGAATATTGAAGAGCAGTTTTCAGTTATGCCATATTAAGGAGAGCAGGGAACTGCAGTATAATTCTAAGTACATATATTCTTAAGGAAAAAACTTGGCCTCATTAGCCTTAAAAACTAGGGAGTAATTATTTGTAATTATTGCATGGATCAATCCCACCATCATGTTCTAGCAACTAGAACGTTCGGCGATTAAGTGAAGCATAAACCTTACTTCATGTTTTAGCTATGTGAATTTTTTTCTACAAGAATAGGACACAACACTTCAAGCTAACCACATGCAGAAGGAATTTCCTAGAAACAAATAGGAATGATAGTCATAGGCAATTGATTAAAATAGGCAGAAAAAATTGTTCAACAAGGGCAGCAATCATAGGCTTAAATTTTTAGCTTTTATTTTAAAAAATGGCAAAAAATGATTCAGTCATTTTTCTTCCCTTTACCCTTTTTCTGTTACTCATATAGGGAACGTTCTACTAATGTACTCAGAGTTTTTGTGATTGCTTGGGTTTTTTTCCCCAACTCACTTTCACGTGGAAGAAAAGGTAGAGAAACCTGGCATTTTCATAAGAAGAATGAATTTGGTTTTGTAATATTCCAGAAATCAAAACTGAAGTACGATAAAGTCAGAATTCTTCAAATGAATAAGGTTACAGCAGTCTCAGGCTCATTAGTCATTAGAAACCCTAATTCTGCATGTACTCTTCTCCTACAAACATTTATTCTCCTGGGCAAAAAAATTAGATTGACTCATCCTCAGTGTTCACTGTAATTCAGTATGAATAGACTATTTGTCTAATATATCAAATTCTATCTGCCTTCAGGATCCATCCTCTTTTAACAATGGCCTTCCTTATTTTTCTAAACCATCATGATACATTCCTTCTCCTTTTTCTGTCTTTAGCTCATAACTCATATTGCCCAGTCATTCCCTCAATATTTCACATTACCTCTCTGTCTTTACACTTCATACAACACGTTCTTATACATCAGGATACTTCTCTTTAAAGGAGGAAATTTTGTATCTTTTTTATGGAGGAAAGCTTCAGCCTCCGCAAACTGGAACTGTTTTCATCAATAGCTGATCTCTGGTTCAGAGGACTGCATTCCTACCTCTGGCTGCAAACATGAGACAGAGGCTAAAAAATCTGAATATTTTTAAAAGCACTGGATATTTGCTGAAAGTAAGAAAATCTTAAAAGCTGGAAGTGTGAGTTTTATTTAGAAGCTGTGTGAGTTATCACATCTCACATCCGCTGCACATCTATGCTACGAATATCTATAGCTGATCTAATAACTATATATTTATTCTCTATTGTATGGCTCTGTGTTTTAAATAAATCATGTGAATACATTTATAAACATGTAGAACATATAAAAACCTGTCTAACAACTGTGTACAGCAAGATGAGTTATTTTTTGTCTAAAGAAAGATCACACAAGTTATTTTAAGGTTGTAGCTCTAATTCTTTAAATTTTGTTTGTTTTCTGATACTTGGGGTTTTAATTTCTTTTCTTATTATTTGTCATTCATTTTTAAATTATTCATGAACTTGTTCTGAAAATGTTTCTGTGTCAAACTATTTCCAGTTTGTTTCCTTGTTTGTTTGAAGTCTTAAAGTGGTAGTCAAGTAAATAACCCCTTTATTTCTTCTCCTGGAGAAAAGGTAAATACCTGCAAAAGCTGTGCAGAGGTTGGTGATCTGTTGTGTCAGGCATTCGTGTTACAGGAAACAGTTAAAAGGCTGCACAGTATTAGAGGGGCCAAGATGGAGATAGAGAAGTAGTTTCAAAACCATATTCCTGTTGCGGACACCACAGAGAATGAGGCACTTCAGACCCAGTGACACACAAAAGCAGGACTCTGCTTCAGTCCCCATCCTCCAGCATTGCAATAAAAAACAGATATGAAGGTTTAACAGCTGTAGAGACCCACAAGCAAGGTCTGCAAGGGGAAACTGTACCATCAGCAGACAGTGGATACAGCAAAAAGAAATGATGAGTCCTTACAGTAGGTGACTCTCCGTTAAGAGGCACTGAGGTGCCCACCTGCTGGCCTGACAGGGAGTCATGAGAGGTGTGATGTCTTCCAGGAGCTAAGGTCCAAGACGGTGCTGAGAGGGTGCCACAACATATCAAGAGCACAGACTACTGTCCATTGCTACTCTTTCATGTGGGCATGAATGACACTGCAAGCTGGAACCTGGGCAGAGTCAAGGAACACTGCAAAGCCCTGGGGGTAGCAGTGAAAAGTATAGGTGCCCAAATTACCTTTTCTTCCATTTTTCCAGTTAGAGGAAAGGGTGCAGCCAGAAACAGACATATAATGCGAATCAACTTCTGGCTTTATGGCTGCTGCTGTCATGAGGGTTTTGGCTTTTATGACAATGGGACATTCTTCAATAACTATAGCCTGCTACGGAGGGATGAGATGCACCCATCTAGAAGAGGCAAGGGAATCTTTGGCAGCAGGCTGGCCAACTTGGTGAGGTGGACATTAAACTGAAGGACTTGGGGGCCGGGGTCCAAAGTGGTAATGCTCATACCATTGCATCCAACCGGGGAATAAATCAGGCCAACCAGAGCAGAGACAAATGTTCCTTAGCTGCCTCCCAAGATGAGAACCAGAAGACCAGCCACCTCGAGTGTATGTATACCAATGCACGCAGCCTGAGGAACAAACAGGAGGAACTGGAGCTCCATGCCCAGTCAGAAAGTTATGACATCATAGGACTAACTGAAACATGGTAGGACAACTCACATGATTGGAGGGTTACGATGGATGGCTGTAGGCTGTTTCATAAAGACAGGCAGGGAAAAAGAGGAAGAGGAGTCATGCTCTATGTTAAGATCTTTGAATGTATAAAGGTCAACTATGGTGATTGTGGAAGCCCTACCGAATGCCTCTGGATCAAGATCAGAGAGATCGTGTGCAAGGAGCATATCAGAGTAGGCATCTGCTACCAACCTCCAAACCAAGACAATACAGCCAACAAAGCAATATTTGGGTCACTTAAACAAGCCTTGGGTCAATAGAACATGATTCTTATGGGTGACTTTAACTACCCAGACATTTGTTGGAAGAACAATACAGCAGCTCATATGTCATCCATCAAGTTCCTGGCATGTGTAGAGGACTGCTTCCTCATACAAATGTTAGATGTGCCAACCAGGAATGAGGCACAGCTGGACTTGTTACTGACAAACCAAAAAACTTGCTTTGTAATATCTCTGTTAGTGACAGCCTTAGCTGCAGTGATCACAATGTTGTGGAGATTGGGATCCTGCTGAGCATGCTAAAGGTTCATACTAAGACAAAGGTTTTAGAAGAGCAAACTTCAGCTCGCTCAGAGCTCACCTTGGAAAGATTCTGTGGGAAGCCTCCATGGAGGATAAAGAAGCTAGTGAGCACTGGGAGTTTTTCAAGAACGCTCTCCTGGAAACACAAAAACAGTCCATCCCCTTTAAAGGTAATGGAAGTAGGTGGAGCAAGAGACCCCTTAGCTTAACTGCGAGCTTCTGAGTCTGCTCAAAACCAAAAGAGAATCGTACCAGAAATGGAAAAGCAGATGAATACCTGTTGAGAAGTACAAGGGCATTGCCAGGGCATGCAGAGATGCAGTTAGACAAGCAAAAGCTCAGCTTGAATTCAAATTAGCCAGAGAAGTCAAAAACTACAAGAAAGGGTTCTTCAGAACGAGCAGAAACAGCAGGAAAATATTGGCCCACTGTTAAACAGGAAAGGTGAATTACTTACCAACAACACCGAAAAGGCAGAGGTTTCACTTTCTTCACTTCTTTCTTTACCGGCACTGTTAGGCCCTAAGTTTGGGGAACAAAAATCCAGGTTGATACAAACACAGATCCACCATCAGTGAAGAAAGAGTTGGTATGTGAACTTGATCCTTACAAATTGATGGGCCCTGACGTTACCCACCCAAGGGTGTTAGTAGAGCTGGCTGACATCGTTGTGAGGCCACTCTCAATAATCTTTAGAAGTCATGGAGATCAGGGGATGTCCCAGAATCCTGGAAGAAGGCTAATGTCACCCCCATCTACAAGAAGAGTTTGAAGGAGGATCCAGGAAATTGTAGACCCATCAGTCTTACTTCAGTCCCTGACAATGTTATAGAACAAAACCTCCTGGGGACTATCACAAGTCAAATGAAGCACATGAACGGAAAAAGCCAGCATGGATTCACCAAGGGTAAATCATGCTTGACAAACCCGATCGCCTTCTACAACAAAGTAACCTGCTCAGTTGATGTGGTGGACATTGTCTACCTGGATTTTTCCAAGGCTTTTGATACAGCTCCCCACAGCTTCCTTCTACAGAAACTGATGCATTATGGTCTAGACAAGTGGTCTGTGTGGTGGGTGAGGAACTGGCTCACAGGCTGCACCCAGAAGGTGGTGATAAATAGCTCTTTTTCAAACAGCCAACCTGTCACAAGTGAGATCCCCCAGGGATTGATATTGGGCCCAACACTGTTTATTATCTTCATAAGTGAACTGGATGATGGGATCAAGTCCACCTTGACAAAGTTTGCTGATGACACCAAACTAAGTGGGAAAATGGACACTTTAGAAAGGAGAACTACCCTGCAGGAAGACCTGGATAGGCTGGAAGAATGGGCTAACAAGAACCTTATGAAGTTCAACAAGGACAAGTGTAAGGTCTTGCACCTGGGAAAACATAACCCAGGAATGCAGCACAGGCTGGGATCTACCCATCTGGGGAGCAGCAATGTGGAAAGGAACTTGGGGGTCCTAGTGGACAACAAGCTCAATATGAGTGAACAGTGTGCTGCTGCGGCAAAGAAAGCTAACAGGATGCTTAGTTGCATCAACAAGGGCATCACCAGCAGAGGGAAAGAAGTCATTATCCCATTCTATTCAACGCTTGTCAGGGCAGACCTGGAATACTGTGTTCAGTTCTGGTTCCTGCTACACAAAAAAGATGTGGACAGGCTGGAGAGGGTCCAGAGAAGGGCCACCAACATGATCAAAGGACTGGGAAGCCTACCGTAAGAGGAAAGGCTGAGAGAACTGGGTTTGTTCAGCTTTGAGGAAAGAAAGCTTAGGGGAGACCTAACCACCATGTTCCAGTATTTAAAAGGTGGTTATAAAGAAGAGGGAGACTCCCTTTTTACAAGGAGTCACATGGAAAAGATGAGGGATGATAGGTACAAGTTAATCCTGGGGACATTCCGACTGGACACAAAAGTAAAGTTTTTCACAATGAGAACAATCAGCCGTTGGAATAATCTCCCCAGGGAAGTGGTGGATTCCCCGTCATTGGAGAATTTTAAGATTCATCTGGACAGAGCGCTGGGCCATCTTGTCTAGACTGTGTTTTTGCCAAGAGAGGTCGGACCAGATGATCCTTGAGGTCCCTTCCAACCTGGTATTCTATGACTCTATGATTCTATGAAAAATTTAGAAACAATATGTTGACTATTCATCATCCTGATAAAAGTATAATTGCCCAGAAATAAAAACCATACACAGCTTTTGTACATGCAAAATGAAAAGAAGATTGAAATTAAGAAATCAAGCACTGAATAATTAGGAATGCTTATATTAAACTTTCCCAGGTAATTTAATACGGCTCTACTGTAAAATTATATATTAATTAATCTTTACTACAGTGCTGTTATGCTACTTTTCCACTGCATGGTCATCACAATATTTGTAGGTATTTTGTGTGCACTTCCTTCACAGGAAAACTGATGTAGAACTTTAAGACCAGGAAGTGTTTTTGAGCTCTGAATCCCACCTTTGCAGTGCCACCTACACAGTAATCTGTTTTAAATGAGAGACAAATTATTCCCTCACTAAATATCCTTGTATATATATCCTACTTAGACAATCACCCAATGTATCCAATACTCCTAGCTCCTAGGCTGTAAGGCAAGGTCAATGTTATTTTTACTGTTTTGAAAGAAAACAGTAATCCAATGGTGAGATGTTTTTGGGAATAGGACATCTACAGTTAGGTGCTTAAAGTATTTACATGTAAACTAAGTGTATAAATTCTTATTATAGTCACTGTAGATTTATTAAATGCAGTTGTTGGATCAGAAAAGTCATTTCACCTAAATGTTTAAGGCTTGAATCTTCTGCTCTATATAGGATGCAGTCTGAGATACCCTTGGGCACCTTACCTGACATTCAGCTGATGATTCAGGAGCATGATGGTTTTCTATAGCATCTCTGTCCTATTTTCCAGATCAGCAAAGATTTCTGAGATACTCCAGGACAGCTCAAAATGACAATACCTATTCAGGCAGCTAAATCCTTCCCCTAACAGCTGATAAGCTGATCAGTCTGTAAACAATTTTCTACTGTATTGATCCTCAGCTCAACTTCAGGGTGGGCTTTAAAATTTTCAATCCTGGTTTCAGAAGAGTGGTTATGACAGAGACACCTAAGATCATTTTGTGTTTGATGTGTATTGATTAGACTATCTCACTTTATGTAACAATTGGGCCATAGTGAATCCCAGAATCTCAGCAATCTCAAATCATGTGTTTACTGTAATGGGACTATTATAGGGATCTATATTAGAGTTACAAATTGTATTCCACAGAATGAGGTCTTTAATTTAGACAATTTGTGCCAAAGTTTAACATACCTATTGAAGCATTCCTGCTAAATTAGCTGTTTTGTATAATAGATGGAACAGAGATAAATGCTATTGATTTAGAGAGGGGTCCTTCTGCTTAACTTAGGTACCAGGGTATGTATATGGAATCTCCTACTGAGTCCACTAAACATAATATATATACATATATATGTATTTATATTCTTCTCTGAATATGTAGAAACCTAGGTATCGCCTTTAGAAGGAATAATTCACAGAGCACTCAGACAGGGATCATTAAGGGACTTCATTTTACTTGGATCTCCCTCTGTTAGCTTCACAAAGCTTATTTTCTACTTAATCCACACCCTTCTTTTATTAATGTTAGAATATCTTCATGTCTAGAGATGTAGTCTTGAGGACTTGGAGACTCAAATTTCAAGTTTGAAGCATTCAGACTAAAATTTTAAAATACAGATGGCATATGCATTTTTCGTATTGTAAGAACCAAATTATGGAAAAAATAAATTAAAAGCTCTAGAATGAGAAAACAGGTTTTCCACAAAGCTGTACAAAGTATTTTAATTCTTCCCCAGCACTAGTGATATGAGGTTATTATAAATACCAAGCACCTTTGTAACTAGCATATAGATAAAATTATTCTTTCACACTCTATTTAGATGAGGCAATATTAGTGTGTAAGATTTTGTAGCTGGTTCATAATAGGGAAATTTGGTGCAGATTTTCCTAAAAATGTTTTATAAAATGTAATAGAAAAAAATACACATTTTCTTTATATAATAATTCTTTTGAATTAAAAGAAAGTTTATATCCTTACATCTATATGAAAAAATAAGTTTTCTATGAAATTATATAGGTTTAAAAATAATATTTATTATACATATTCTATGTATTTCTATTCTATTCAGTATTTTCCTGCAGAAAATTCTTCTAGCAGAAATGTTATGAACAAGAAACATCTCTTTATAAGATTTGACCAAAAAGAGACAAATTGGGTATTTCCCATCATTAGCCTGTCACACAGAAGAGAACAACATATAGCTGATTAAAACACAAAAACATTCTCAAAACATTCACTTAGTTAAAAGTTAGGACAGAAAGATATACTGCTAGCACTGTCACCTCCAGATAATAATGGAAATAACAGTTTTCATGAGCAGTTGTCATGACCAGATGAGTGTAAGAAAAACGGTTCTGTCAGTTCTCACTCACTATACAAATAAAACAACATTGCCAGCAAACTATCTGCCACTGTGACATCAGATCTACTCGTCTCATGCTACAAAACCCACAATTTTTAGTGATCTACTTTTTTAATGGTAATATTTTCATAAGAAACCTACTTCAAGCTCACTTTTAAGAAACCTGTATAACTACAGAATGTATCGGGATCCACAAATTACATAGGCATTGCCTCACACATGCAGCTGCCTACATGCAACTAACTGCATATGAAGAGAAGAATGTCACAACTATAGTGCCTAATCATAATAATGCATTTTAGTTACTATATAAGTATCTTAAAATAACCATTTATATAATTTGTATAAATTATAAATATTTATATACTATATGTTGTGCATGTTTAACTATATGCATTGTATATAGTTAAACTATATAATATATGATATAGAGAAATATTTATTATATAAATTAAATTACATAAACATCCCTAGAAAATTCCATTATGAGTTTTAGCAATCTTAAACTTATGTGCAGCCCCCGTATGTCATAGTAAGTCCATGTAGCATGGCAGCCAGGCCTTCCTGACAGCAGTGTTACTGTATTAACTTCACCTAAGTCTACCAGATAAGGGAGTAACCTAGTTATAAGAATAGAGGAGTGCCTTGACCTTAAACAACCTGACAATCACTGTAAATTTGCAGGCTCCCAAGAACTCCTCAGATGGGCAGATTGTGAGCATGAGTGACAGTGACAGCCAATTGTTAGGTTCCTTGTGATGCAGAAGAGGTCCATCAGGAACTGGATACTCTCTGCCACATCCTTGCCCTGATGGTGCCTAGTGTGAATCTAGGAGAGCCATCAGAGGCAGGAAAGAAAGATTTAATAGATTCCAGAAGCACCCAAGAGACACCCCTCGCCCAACTCAAGGACTGCGCACCCCGCAGTTGGAATCAGCTCACTGCCCCCCCTAATTTTCCTTCTGAACCCTTCCATCTCCCCTGTGGGACCGGATAACTGTGTAATTCTTAAAAATTGCATATATCTGTGATTAAAATGTTTTGGTGTCAAGGTCCATTCAGTCTCCACACTGTCAATTTCATCTTAAACCACAATGGTCCTATACGCCTTGAGGCAATAACGCCCTTTAGTTTGTGTGGCCTCCAAGAGAATTTGTTTAGTTGAGTCAACTTGACAGGTTTCACATCAAGGACAATGATCTTCTCCTTTAATCATTTGAGGGAGTAGCTGATTCAAGGTGCAGGGTTTGCACTTATTGGGTTACTAGGGTTTCTCGGCTGTCACTGTTCTCCTGATCCTCACTGGTCTTTGTGTTTATCCTGATTAGCCTTAATCAGATAATTTAACAAAATCACATCCCTTGCAGGAAAAAGGAGTATGGACACAAGAAATCTTCTTTGACTTTAAATGCTCTAAGTTTATTATTAGTTACTACAGTACAGGGACTGCTACTCAGAATTCTGTGAGAATCATAGAAGTTTCCTTTATCAGCTTTTAATAATAGTTCTTGGTAAACTTTCAACCCTGTCTTTCACAAAAGCCATGTCTTGCGTGCTCAGGCCAGTGGATTGCTCCTCTCCCCTGCCACATATGGTTAAATATATTGCTCCCTGCTTTCTTTGCAGAAGGATCCAAATCATAATGAACTTAACCCAATCACACAGCTTTGGATTTTAATACTCACATCTAAAGGATAGTCCTACACTCCAAGTAGGAATTCCCTTTTATAGCAGTACAGTAGCTTCCAAAATCTTCCTTCTTTCATAGAATCACACAGACTTTTTCTTGTGATTCATTTGGATTCCTTGTATGTGATCCCTGATACAAGTCTTCCTTTGTAAGATTTATCATCACAGAACATGCTAATCTTGGTTCACTGGGCTGACTTCCAGTATGAAATGCATTTTATGAAGAGCAATAGTTTCTTATCTGCTGTGACTTCCAGCTTGTGGTTGAAGACATGGCAAACACAGATCATTTTACATAGAGGCATCTCCACAGTGTCTCAGGGTGAGGTACTGCTGTAACATGAAGTAAATTCTGGTGTCACTTCATTGTAACTTGGCTCCCTATACGGAATGTTAGGATTTGTGACTAAAAGCTAATCCAGTTGAACACAGAGACCCAGCTAGGATCAGACGAACAATGACAGGCCACGAACCCTAGGAACTGAATCAGCTACTCCTAAAACCATCAAAGGACAATGATTAGAACATTATCCCTGGTGTGAAGCTCATGAAAGGTTCAAGGAAAGAAAGTCTCTATTTGAAATGCCATGCAAACTAAATGGAATTACTGCCTAAAGGGCTATAGGATTTATTATGAAACACAGTGAGGAAATGAATTTTTGGTACTGTACAAAACTTAAAATGGAATGTCGCAGGCAAGAACAAAAGGCAGGGAAAAGGATGGATTAAGGTGGAACAGGGAGGAACAACCATGGGAAAACGGTGGGAAAAGGGTTAAAAGGAATGGGTTGACTGTAAGCAGTGTCTGATCAGGACACCTGTTTGACAGAGCCCTACGTTTGATTGACACAATCTGTCCTGTCTTCTCATTGAACCATATTTCTAGCATTTTTCTGGATGGCTGAGATCCCTGCTCTGAATGAGTGTGTGTAACAGCTAGCAAATTTCAGGTTGGACTATTCAGGGAGTAGGATATGAACTGCAATTACCAAGATCTGGAGAGAGACAGCCCCCGACAGAAGGTCCAGCTGCTCTGGAGGAAACCAAGGACTGGGGAAACTGGAGGAGACCACAGTCTGGAAACCAGCTACAGGATAGACACAAACTTGTATGCGTCACCACTAGCAAACGTGACATAGTAAGAGATAATGACTGCATAAGGGGCCTATGGTCTGGGCATAGATATTGGACAGATTTAAAGTTTTTCCTAGTATCTGAGGGATCTATGAATGTGGGTGTGCTTGTGAGTCAAGAAAACGAGGGTGATCAATCCTGGTCGGCCTAAAAGTAAGCCCAACATTGGCCCCGTTATTCATGTTTATATGAGTGCTATCTGTGTTTGCATAGGTGCCAGTGAAGTCATCGTTCTCTGTGTTATTTGTGGGACTTGTCATGACTGCTGTTCATGTATGCATCTATATTTGTGTTTATCAGGAATACACCCTCAGCCTCACCACCAACTGCACCTAGGAGCACAGAAACACATGCATCCATTGTGCTATGATGGAGTAATCTGCTGTGCATTAAAGACCAACCAATTTTACTCTATTTTCTACTGTAGTGGGCTGGGAAGGAGAAATCCTCCGAGCCCTGAAGCCCTCCAGATTTAGCTACCCTTCATAAAACCTGTTTCTTTTCTGCTGTGAATTCCAACTTGTGATTCAAGGAACCAGAGATGCAGAGACATTTTTCATGGAGGAATCGCCACAGTGACTCAGGGTGAGGTGATCACATAACATGAAGGAAAAGCTGGTGTCGCTTCACTATAGATTTGGCTTCCTACCCTGTCCTGTTGCGTTACCATCTGCCCAGTACAGGCAAGGGTTACAGATGCCAAAGCTTGTTCTAGCCAAAATTGAAAGGGCTTTTTTAACCTAAACACAGATTTTGTTAGTTTTGCTTTTTGTGAAAGACTATTATTCAATAAAAGAGAAACTGTTAAAAGAAAAATTTAAGAAAGAAATTACTACAAGAAACTACGAAAATGTATTGGGAAAAAAAATTAAGATTGTTGAATTGTTCTTTCTTGTTGTTTCTGAATCTTTTTAGTAAACCACTTGTTATATACAATGTAGACCAATTATTTTAAAACATGGCTAAAAAGTAAAAAATAGGTTTGTGATTAAATATTGAAATAGCTTGATTAATGTAAACTGTTTATTTTCCATCAGATAGTATTTTATGAATAATGTATTTTTTAAAAAAAAATCTTAAATGAGAATGGGGATTATTTTTACATTTCAAAAAATAAACAACAAAATGACAGCCCAAACCAAACCCAAACATTTCTAACACAGGAAAACTGTTTCTTTATCAGCAAAGTTTTTTGTCTAGCCTAGTAATGCCACTCTACTGCACATCCCTCTCATTTCGATAACTTCAGTGGTATGTAGCAAAGTATAAATATAATTTAAAAATGCATATACTTATGTGACTACTCTAATTTTGGTACTTTTTATTTATTTTTAGATAGTTTAGATTTCGTCCTGATCAACGACTTAAAATGAATTAGAGTTAAACAATACTGTATAACTGCATTTCCTAGGAACAGACACATGACAGTTATCACAGCTTAGAGGACATGAAGCAATTTTGTTGTCAGTCTGAACCTTTAGATCAATTAAGATGAACAAGCAAGAGAATTCAAATCTCTGTAGGAACAACCATGGAGCCTACCTTTTTAAAATTTATTTTGTCTGGATTCCAGATGCGTTAGTGGATGTGATTTTACACATAAACTCTTATTCTCGTTTGTTCATATATTTATGCTGTCAGCCTTCATAAGTATCTGTATTTACTGTGTAAATTATGCATTGTATATACTCAAGTTGCATACAATGCAAGTTTGTTTCTTCACTGAACTAGAATCTCCAAGCAGATAAAAGTCTATACAAAAGTAAGGATTCAGCTTCAAAAGCTGAACCCCAACTCTCTGAGCCTCTCTCCATACGAGAGGTGTTCCACCCCTCCGATCATTTTTGTGGCCCTCCTCTGGACCCACTCCATGTCTTTCTTGTATTGGGGGCCCCAGAGCTGACGCAGTACTCCAGGTGGGGTTTCACCAGAGCAAAGCAGAGGAGGAGAATACCTCCCTCAACCTGCTGGCCACTCTGCTTTTTATGCAGTCCAGCATATGATTTGGTTTCTGGGCTGCAAGTGCACATTGCTGGCTCTTGGTCAATTTTTCATCCACCCATACTCCCAAGCTCTTCTCTGCAGGGCTGTTCTCAATCCATTCACCCCCCAGTCTATTTTGATACTGGGGATTGCCCCATCCCAGATGCAGGACCTCACACTTGGCCTTGTTGAACTTCATAACATTCACATGGGCCCACTTCAAGAGCTTGTCCATGTCCCTCTGGATGGCATCCCTTCTCTCTAGTGAATTAACCGCACTGCTCTGCTTGGTGTCATCGGCAGACTTGCTGAGGGTGCACTCAGTCCCCCTGTCTATATCATTGGTGAAGAAATTAAATAGCATTGGTCCCAGTGCAGACCCTTGAAGGATGACACGTTCCTGGTTTCCACATGGACACTGAGCTGCTGACTGCAACTCTTTGAACACAGCCATACAGCCAATTCCTTATCCATTTACCAGGCCATCCACCAAACCCATATCTCTCCAATTTAGAGGTAAAAGTGTTATGGAGGACCATATCAAATGCCTTACAGAAATACAGGTAGATGACATCTGTAGCTCTTCCCTTGTCCACTGATGCAGTCACTTCATCATAGAAGGCTACTAGATTAGTCAGGCATGACTTGCCCTTGGTGAAGGCATACTGGCTGTCTCTAATCACCTCCTTGTCTTCCATATGCCTTGAAATTTCTTCCAGAAGGACCTGTTCTGTGATCTTACAGGGCACAGAGGTGAGGCTGACTGGTCAGTAGTTCCCACAGTCCTCCATTTTATTCTTTTTAAAAACCTGTGATAGTTCAGTTCATAGCCAGATCCAGTTTTTAATCAATGCCTCCAACAGTGAAAAATTAAGTAGATTAGATCTCTAAATACTTAGATCAACAACAATAAAGGCATCACTTCTTTCTGCTTTGGTTTCTTTTATGCAACACATTCACAGGACTGTAATTCACGTCCATGAATTGATTACTAATAATATGGTTAATGGTGAAAGATAAGAGAGAATACAGAGACATAAAATAGTAGTTCTTGAATTTGTTATCTAATTTTTAAAGAGAAGGCAATTCCAAAAAGTAATATAAACACAACCAAGATCAGTGTATTAATTACACTTTATTTAAGTGGAGAGGGGAACATAATATTAATCCCTCTTGTCTCTTTTTAGTTAACATTTAACATTTCTTATTATTGAAAATGAAAAAATGTTTGCTGCAAGAACAATGGCTTGGAATGTTTTATAAGTAAAAATATTAATTCTCATTGCCCATCTCAGACTTTTTTTTGGGGGGTTTATTTTGAAATGTTAACTTCTAGGGGCATCAACAGATACACAGAACTCCGAAGGGAAGTACTGATGAAAAATATTACTAAGTTAAATTTTTCAGTAAATCATCTTGCGACATGGAGATTAACTCTATGTAATTCTTCATGGATAAATACTACTTCAGAGAACTGGATGTTACGAGCATGTGAAGAACAGGTCATATCTGTTTTCAGTTTGCACATCAGAACTCTCGTAGCTCATTGTGTGACTAATAATTGTCCTCTTCTATAATGTAATAATAATGGCAAATACCATTTTCTCTCTTCATTTTTTTCTCCATTCTGATTCTTTAAGCTCACTGAGCTTAACAGATTGCTCCTAAGTTTTTAAGTCTTGACCTCATTCCTGTTCAACTGAACAATAACTATTAGTAGAGGCACAAGTAGATGTAAAAACCCTAAATCCTATCAGTTTGACTGATACCTCACATACAAAGGACTTCTAGGTTCTGAACCGTATTCTGCATTCAACTACAGTAAAAGAAGGTGGGAACAATTTCACCAACGTTAGTTAACTAAAAGCCAATCGGCTAGGCAGAACTAATTGCTTATGGTGCTTTTACAGCAGTAGAACAGAAACAGGCAGCTCTGAAAGTCAGCTTGCTTGCTTAGATTAATCAGTTGATCCACCACTGCAGGCATCTGTATCAATTTCTCTGTCAAGACAGGGAGCCTAGCTGATCAGCTTAGAATAGCTGCTTAATTCTTAGATGTCTATGGTTAGATAAAATCAATCCTACCATTAATAAATGTAGACTTTGCTGTATCATCATGAAAAGGTAACTCAGAGCAAATAACTAGTAGCATAGTTACATAGGCAAAAAAGATCTGGGCTTCATTAATTTTGTTACATGTTCTTACTTGCTAACGATCAAACCCTTGGTACACTGAAGTTAATAATAAAGATCCAGATTGTTTCCTGGAACTAGGACTACAATTCCCAAGTATCTTGAGCAATCATTTAATTTTGTATATTGGTTTCAGGTTACTTACTCTATATACTGATTTTAAGTTAATACAATTGTCCTATTATATTTTAGATTTGATGAGGTCCAATATCATACTGGGTGATTATCTACTGAGGCAAATTGCACTCAACTCCAGGATTTTCAAATAACTCATATTTTTAAACTACACTACTGCTATTATGTGACCTGGCTTCCTTTCTTCAGAAATGAAAAGATCAGATAGTGGGGTTTTTTTCACCACAGTCTGAAATCAGGAGACAGTTGCTATATGTGTCCAAATCCAGGAAATACTGCTGGGTTTGGTGGTAAACCATGTGCCTTGATACCAGAGAGACCAGAACATTCATCTGGAATGATAAAATTACTGCCTATATGATTTTTTAATTTTCATTGTCAGAATTTGCACAACATAATGTACCTCAAAATCATGCTCTGTTTCAACAAGTTCAGGGTGTGAAATGAATGTTTCACACAGCTCTGCTCCTTAGCTCTGGTGTAAGAGACTGGTAAGCACAGTATTATTCGCAGTGAGAAGAAGCTGCAAAATCAAATTGTTATTTGTATGAAAGCTGTTTCTGTAGAGACATATCCTCATATAATGGACCCCTCTTTTCAGAAAAGCCTGATTGTTATAATATTTTAAGACTCTTAGATTTCGTTTCTTTTTTATGCCACCTACAGTGAATGCAGAGATATATTTAAAAAGCAGAGCATTATGGAAGGGGCATTAAGAGTCAGCAAGAAAAACTGGATCACTGAGTGAATCACAAAATCCTTGAGAGATTTTTTTGTAGAAGATGGTGACATTTATATTTTATCATAACTTTTGCTATCACCTTCTTGATTGGTGGCAATTGACAAGAGGCCAACCTTTTCCCTGAAAGAGCTGTATATGGAAAACTGTATATGGAAAAGTACAATTATGTCTGAGTCACAAAGTTGCATGAATCATCTTAGGACTCTTTAGGTGCAACTACAGCTCAATAACCAATTCTTCTCTAAAGGACAAGAGTGTTTTGAAATAAGGGAAAAAGTATTGGTCATGATAAAAAAGTGTATGTTTACTAAAAGAATAACAAAAAAGTAGAGTACTTTTTTAACAATTCTCAGACCCTTTCATCTTTGTAACCAGCTTAGGCTCCAAATAAACTGAAGTAAGGCGTCTTCAATTTCATAATATACATTTAGATATTTTTCAGGAACACAAATTAAGAGTGGTTCAATTTTACAAGGGTTTTTTTAATTGATGTCATCTTTTCCTTGGAAGTAATGTATGCTTTTGCTACCCCCCTCCCTCTCTGAGGGTGCAGCCCCAACAGGGGCAGGGCAGGTCTCTCTCAGGGGGACTGGGCAGCCTGGGCTGGCTGAAGATGATTGGAGCCGGTTGGAAGCAGCTGGGTGGAACTGCCATCCTCACATGACTGCCACTCGCTCCAGGAGCAGGATCCACCTGCCAGGGACAATGGCATGACAGACCCCAGGGATGGGGGAGGAAAGCCTTTTGTGTCAAGTGGAAGGTGTGGTCATGCAACCCGCCCCCTCCTGCCACTCAGTACTTGGTGTGATTCCCCATCCCTGGGCCGCATACCAACCTAGGAGATGTCAGACATGAATTGCAAAAGATAAAGGACTAGAGCGTTAAGGCACTCCCTTAACACGCGTGGCTCTTGCTTCCCCTATCAGTTGGGAATATCATTCCCTGGCAATCTAGTACATCTGTATCTGGCTCATGGCCCAAAGGGAGATGATACCAGAACTTGCAGATCTAGCAAGTTTTGGATGTGCACAACTAGTGGAAAGTACCAGAATATTCCATCGGCTGAGTTGGGCCGGAGTGGAAAAATACCTGACAAAAGTCAACTATCTTGGATCCTATAAGTAGCGATTCTAGTAAAGACCCTTTGAGCTCTTCTGGATCGCAGCGGGCTGTGGCCAGTATCTTCCCTGAGTCAGGACACTGTATCAGGTAAAAACCTCAAGGACTGGAAGGCCAGGGCAAGACAATCCCTCTCAAGTCTCAATTACTGCCCATTGAGGAATGCCGAGTATTTGTCCTAACTTGAAAGGGGAAATTTTAACTATAGGCTAGCCTCTCTTTCATCCCCTCTCCATTTATATGTTTGTATGTATTAGCTTTATGGATGCGGATGTTCCTGCGTTTTCTGTGCACGTGTAGGAGGTAGAAGGGGTACCCACCGACTTGGTAAAGTTGTGCGATATTAAGACATCTTTGATCTCAGTGGTTATAAACTGCCGTCTGTGCGTGTGTAAGTGTGTGTGTGTGCGCACACGTGTATTTGCTTTGTTTATATGTATATACATTAATCCGAGATCTGTGCTTTTGCTCTCACGTGTATATGTATTGGTTTGGGATACCTTATAGTTAGTGTGAATCTTGTCACCTTCAAATCTGTAATCTGTAATCAAGTCACTGTTCATTTATTTAGTTAAATCCCTTTGAAAATCTTTAAACCAGTTAATGACTAAGTGCTGCTAAAACTCAGTGTCTTGATCTGCCTCAGATCACTAATAAAACTGAACTGCTGCTAAATCATAACCGTGTCTGATACTTCCATCCTGCAACAGAAGGGGACAAGTGCAACTCCAGAGCCTCAAGGGGAGCCCCAGGAAGAGGTGGCTGCACCTGCCGTCAGCACTCTTCTCTTCCCCGTGGGAACCGCAGGGCACCAAGTTGTTGTGTCCTCCCCTTCCAACATGCACATACACCTGGGGAAAGTCTGAAACTGTCCACCTGGGCCTCTGAAGGACATTGGAAGGCAACCACAACCCCAGAGTAAAAGAGAGAGGTGCTGGGAAGGGGGAATTGCAGAACAATTTTAAATGTGTTATTAATGAGGCTTTTCTGTATTGATTTGTATATGACTGTTACTGTCCTTGTAACTGGATTAGTAATAGCTGGTGATTGTATTTTTGATTAGACTGTGAAAACATTAATTGGACTAACAATAAATCCTGGTTCCATAAATATTGTGCATTCTCTTTTGCCCATAACAAGACTTTGAATAAAAAAACCTTGCTCCCCCACTACTGGCTGGTGATATCCCTGGCATCTGAAGCTAAGGACCCTGTCAGAGCTCTAGAGAGATGATGACATTGTGCAGGCCTTGGACTGGAGGGAGGGCAAGTGCCTATGCCTGGTGCTGGGGCTAGGGTGGCCTTGCCTGTAGGTGAACCGTGGTCCAAACAAGCACATAGTCACCAGAATTAGGAGCTGTGGGAGGAGGTGGACAAGCAGCATAGCCCCAAGGAGGGAGAACAGGTGACTAATGGGATCTACCCAGAGATGCTGCAGAGGTAAGAGCCTGAACCATATAGTACAGGGAAGGAAGAGAATGAGGGGCTATGCTCAGAAGAAAAGTGCATGGAGGCTCCCAAGGTGGGTTATGCTAGAAACTTGTGGCTTCTGGAAACAAAGAAAAGGTTCCAAAGGATATACTGTCCTGGCAGCAGGTTAGGCAAGACCAGTCACAGCCATCATCACACTGACCTGAGCCTCAATCAAGTATGACATGCTAAGAAGGAGAGGCAGACAGTGATTCCCATTCTCAGGGGACAGTCTTACCCATTTTCTGACCTGACTTGGTGTCTTGGGAAGTCTGTTGCTTGCTGGAGACTTTGAACTGAGGGCTGCATAGGGAAGAGTTTGGCCAGTAGGTCGAGGGAGGTCGTTCTCCCCCTCTACTCGGCACTGGTGAGGCCACAACTGGAATACTGGGTCCAGTTCTGGGCTCCCCAGCTCAAGCGGGACAGGGAACTACTGGAGAGAGTCCAGCATAGGGCAACAAAGATGACTGGGGGATTGGAGCACCTCCCTTATGAGGAAAGGCTGAGAGAGCTGGGACTCTTTAGCCTGGAGGAGAGAAGGCTGGGGGGAGACCTTATTCTTGCTTAGAAGTATCTGAAGGGTGGGTTGAAGGAGGATGGAGCCAGACCCTTTTCAGTGGTTCTCAGTGACAGGACAAGGGGCAACGGGCACAAGCTGGAACAGCGGAAGTTCCATTCAAACCTAAGAAAAAACTTCTTTATGGTGAGGGTGCCAGAGCACTGGAAGAGGCTGCCCAGGGAGGTTGTGGAGTCCCCTTCTCTGGAGATTTTCCAGACCCGCCTGGATGCAGTCCTGAGTAATGTGCTGTAGGCATTCCTGCTTTAGCAGGGGAGTTGGACTAGATGATCTCTAGAGGCCCCTTCCAACTCTGACAATTCCGTGATTCCGTGATTATTTTTGCAGCTTAAGTAAAATTCATTTGTTTTAAAACAGAAATATAAAGTAAATATTTTCCACTTTTCCCCATCAAATTAGAGGAAACCTCTCTGAAATGTACAGAGAATAATATTATTTTTGCGATGATCTCTAGAGGTCCCTTCCAACTCTGAAAATTCTGTGATTCTGTGATGCCGTGATTCCGTATTGTGGAGAGATTGCCACAATTTGTACAGCTTTAGAGTATTACCTCTTATTTTTCATCCACACAGGCACTGATGATACTGCTGAGGAGACCATAAGCATGTTGCAAGGGACAACAAAGCTCTGTCATTGTGAAGGACCTGGGAACCCAGCTGTCGGTCTCCTGAATCCTTCTAGTGAACAGAAAAGGTTCAGGTAGGAGCGAATGCATCAGCAGGTCAGCACCTGGCTCTGTGGCTGTAATTGCAGGCAGGGCTTTGACCTTTAAAATTGCTTAACCTTCTTTAAGAAACTACTGAGCAGAGACAGGGACCATCTGATGAAAAGGAGCATAAATATCTTTAAAAATAGGCTTGCTAACCTACTAAGGAGAGCAGTAAGCTGTGAGCAACAGGGAAGGGTTGCCATAATCTGCAGAGAAGTCAAGGCAAGGGGCGCTATGAAGAAGCATTCAAGGGACAACATGATAGGGAAGACTTTTGCACTCCCCTAGCAGTACAACTAGGGATCCATCTCAGGTGCCACTATGCAAACTTACACAACATAGGAAATGAATTGACACAGACTGGAGTGCTGCAGTGGATGGGTAAAGACTCTTCACTATGTGTTTCATCAGAGCTAAGCATGTAACCAGCTATACTGACTGTAATGTGGACATCACATCTGGTTGTGGACATCCACATCTGGAGGAAAAGAAGGTTACCAGAAGTAGCCAACACAGATTCACCAAGGGGAAGTCATGTCTGACTAATATGGTAGCCTTCTACGATGGCGTGACTGGACAAATAGATGAGGGGAGGGCAGCAGATGTTGTCTACCTTGACTTCAGCAAGGTTTTTGACACTGTCTCCCACAGCATCCTCATAGGCAAGCTTAGGAAGTGTGGGTTAGATGAATGGACAGTGGGGTGGATTGAAAACTGGCTGGCAGACAGAGCTCAGTTGTGGTTAGTGGCACAGAGTGTAGTTGGAGGTCTGTGACAAGTGGTGTTCCCCAGGGGTCAGTACTGGGTCCAGTCCTGTTCAATATATTCATCAGTGACCTGGATGAAGGGGTAGAAGGTACCATCAGCAAGTTTGCTGATGACACAAAACTGGGAGGGGTGGCTGACACACCAGAAGGCTGTGCTGCCATTCAGCATGACCTGCACAGGCTAGAGAGTTGGGCAGAGAGAATCCTAATGAAATTCAACACGAAAAAATGTAGGGTCCTGGACCTGGGGAGGAATAACCCCATGCACCAGTACAGGTTAGGGGCTGACCTGCTGGAAAGCAGCTCGGTGGAAAGGGACCTGGGAGTCCTGGTGGACAACAGGATGACCATGAGGCAGCAATGGGCCCTAGTGACCAAGAAGGCCAATGGCATCCTGGGGTGCATCAAAAGGAGTGTGGCAAGCAGATCACGGGAGGTTATCCTCCCCCTCTACTCTGCTCTGGTGAGACCGCATCTAGAGTAGTGTCCAGTTCTGGGCTCCCTGGTTGAAGAAGGACAGGGAACTGCTGGAGAGGGTACAGCAGAGGGCTACAAAGATGATTAGGGGGCTGGAACATGTTTCTTATGAGGAAAGGCTGAGGGACTTGGGTCTTTTGAGTCTGCAGAAGAGAAGACTGAGGAGGGATCTCTTCAATGCTTATAAATACTTAAAGGGAGGGTGCCAGGAGGATGGCACCAGTCTTTTTTCAGTGGTGCCCAGTGATAGGACAAGAGGTAACGGGCACAAACTTGAACATAGGAAGTTCCATCTAAACATGAGGAGGAACTTCTTGACTTTGAGAGTGGCAGAGCACTGGAAGAGGCTGCCCAGAGAGGTGGTGGAGTCTCCGATTCTGGAGACATTCAAAACCCGCCTGGACACCATCCTGTGCAACCTGGTGTAGGTGTCCCTGCTCTGGCAGGGGGGTTGGACTAGGTGATCTCCAGAGGTCCCTTCCAACCCCTGTAATTCTGTGATTCTGTGATCATTGACACACACAGCTAGGAGCAGATCAAACATGACTACAGGGTTTTGGAAGCAATGGTAAAGGACACAGGAGTCTAGGTGGTTTTCTCCTCAAGGCTGCCAGTGAGGGAAAAGAGCTTGAAAATTAGTGGAAGGATCCTGTGGGTCATCACATCGCAGTCCAGCTGATTTTGACAACAGGAATTTGTTTTTTATGACCATGGGACCTTATTTGAGGACTGAGAACTGCTAGGATCCATCTGAAAATGAGGCAAAAGCATCTTTGCCAACAGAGTGGCCAACCTGGTATGAACTTTGAAGTAGGAACAACATTTGTGGGAGGCAATGAACCACAATCAAATGTGGAAGTAGTGGATGGGGTTCACAAGCAAAGAGGGGAATTATGATATCAACAAAAAATATCTTGTAACCAACAAAACAAAGCTGAGGTGGGACCACCTCAGGCATAAAAGCACTGAAGTATGGAGGTACTTACAGGACAGCATTATTGGGGAAATTCTCATACTCTTCCTAGGAAATGAACACAACTGGCTTCCCCTCTGAAGCACCTGTACACTAATGGGTGCAGCATAGGGAAAGAACTAGGAGGAATTAGAAGTTTGTGTGCAGGGCTATGATCTCACTAGGATGATAGAGACATGGTGGTATATCTCAGGTGACTGGAGAGCTGTTGTAGATGGATACTGGCTCAGGAAAATGAGGGAATTCTTTATATGAGAGAGCAGTAGGAATGTATGGAGCTCTTTCTTGGAATGGATGATGAGCCAAGTCAGAGTTTATGGGTCAGGATTAAAAGACAAACCAACCTGGATAATGTTGTCATGGGCATCTGCTACAGACTGCCTCATTAGGAAGAAGTAGATGACAACTAGAAGAAACATGACATTTGCAGGATCTGGTCATCATGGTGGACTTGGCCCACCTCTGTATCTGTTGGAAGGGCAATGCAGCAGGGCACAAACAATCCAGGGGATTTCTGGAGTGCAATAATGGCAACCTCCTGATGCAGGTGATCAAGAAGCCAGCAAGGAGAGATGTTCAGATGTACAGGTGAGGAAGAACTGATTAGGAATGTGAAGACTTGGGACAACGTTAGCAACAGTGACCATGAGGAACATGGTGGAGTTCAGCATTAGCAGGGTTACAGCCCTGGATTTAAGAGAGCAGACTTCAGCCTGTTCAAAGGCCTGCTCAGAATAATCTCATATAAGATGGTCCTTTAGAGAAGGGGGCCCAAAAGAGCTTGTTCGTTTTCAAGGATTAGCTTATACAAGTTCAGAAATCGTCCATGCCAATGAGCTGGAAGTCAAGCACCACTGTCAGGAGGCCTGCATGAATGAAAAACATGTTCCTAATAAAACTCCAATAATCCTGATAAACCCCCAATGCTAAAGGGAAGTGTACAAGAGATGGAAGAAGGATCAGGTGACCCAGGAGGACTATAGAGATACTTGCCAAGCATTTAAGGATAGGGCTTAGGAAAGCTAAAGCCAATCTGGAATTAAATCTGGCGAGGGAAATAAAGGGCAACATGATAGGCTTCTACAAGCATAGCAGCAGCAAAAGAAAGCCTAAGGAAATGAGAGTCCATGAGCTGGTTTTGGCTGGGATAGAGTTAATTTTCTTCATAGTAGCTAGTATGGTGCTATGTTTTGGGTTTGTGCTGAAAGCAGTGTTGATAATACAATGATGTTTTCGTTATTGCTGAGCAGTGCTTACACAGCGTCAAGGCCTTTTCTGCTTCTCACACCACCCCACCAGTGAGTAGGCTGGGAGTGCACAAAAAGCTGGAAAGGGACACAGCTGGGACAGCTGACCCCAACTGACCAAAGGGATATTCCATACCATATGATATCATGGTCAGCAATAAAAGCTGGGAGAAGAAGGGGGAAGAGGGGATGTTCATAGTTATGGCATTTGTCTTCTCAAGTAACTGTCAGGTGTGATGGAATTCTGTTTTCCTGGGCATGTCTGAACACCTGCCAGCTGATGGGAAGTAGTGAATGAATTCCCTATTTTGCTTTGCTTGTATGTGTGGCTTTTGCTTTCCTTATTAAACCATCTTTATCTCGACCCATGAGTTTTCTCACTTTTACCCTTCCAATTCTCTCCCCCATCCCACCATGGAGGAGTGAGCAAGTGGCTGTGTGGTGCTTAGTCGCCAGCTGGGGTTAAACCATGACAGTCCACTAGTGAATGTAAAAGGGCATTTGATGATGAAGGACTCCGAGAAGCCTGAGGTACCCAATGCCTTCTTTGACTCAGTCTTTATTGGTAAGATTTGCTTTCAGGAATCTGAAAGCATTTGAGACAAGTAAAAAAAATGTGAAGCAGTGAACTTGGCCTTGGTGGAGAAGTATCAGTTTAGAGAACATTTAAACAAGCTGGGCGTACACAGATTCACTGAGCCTGACACGATACATCCATATGAGAGCTGAGGGAGTTGGCTGACATCACTGCAAGGCTACTCTCATTTATCTTTGAAAGGTCATAATGATCAGGGGAGGTTCCTGAAGACTGGAAGAAAGCAAAAATCCCTTCTGTTTTCAAGAAGAGCAAGTAGGACCCGAGGTTCCTCAGCTTGGTCAGCCTCGCCTTAAGCCCTGGAAACCTGACAGAGCAAATAATCCTGGAAGCTGTTTCCAAACATAAAGGATATGAAGATGATCAGGAATAGTCATCATAGATTTATGTATAGCCTTTTACTCTAGCTAACAGTACACGAGGGGAGAGCACTGGAGTCTGCTCCCAGATTTGTCATTAACTTTAATAAGGTTTTCTAAGATATTGGTCTAGAGTGACAAGATATGCTTAAGGTCCTAGAGTGTTATACAGCTAAGGAAATTATTTGTTTGTATATACATATATAAAATTATAGTAGATTATTATCATAGCAGATTTCAGGAGCTTAGAAAGACATTTAGTGAATTCCCCATGACTAAATTAGCAAATCTTCAAATCTCCCATTATTTCAAAAAAAATTAAAATAAGATTTTCAAACTATTAGGAATTATTTATTCTACAGAGTTATTATTCTGTAGAGCACATAATGTATGCATATTACAGGTGACTATGTCTTCTAATGTATCAGCTCTTCAAACTGCTTATTTGGCTGCTGTGGAAACAATAATCACTGTTGATTAGATTTGGTTCCTATAATCAAAGAACAAAATAGTGCCATACATTTGAGTGTCTCACAAATACATAACAACATAAAAATAATACAAAAAAATAATTAGATTTAATTATGCATATATATAAGCATTGAAATATGGGTTTTACTGTAACTGCTCATGCAAATAAGCCTTTACAACTTCCTTGTTTATAGAAAATAAATTGAAAGACTTCTGATTCTGCACCAGAATTCAGTTTTTCACTTACATAAATACTTGTTTTTTCTTTAAAATCAACTCTGCTTCACATTGTTACAAATATGTAAGTATAAATTCACACAGATACTTTTGCATGAATACAGGACTAACTCTAATTCTGCATATATGATCTAAATTTGTTCCAGGACTACAATGTTGGGACAGCCTTCCTTGTGCAATGTAATTTTCTCAAGGCCAAAGATAAAATATGAAAATACTTCAGGAATTTGACTTGTGCAAGGGAAAAAAAATGAACCCTGAATGAAAAGGCTGATAATATTCATATATGACTTGTATTTTTGAGGGGAAAGGCTGAATAAAGAAACAACATTGTTTTGATTAGATTTTCCTATATTGTATTTTCTAATGCAAAAATAACATGTAATAATTTAAAGGTCTGTGTCTGAGTCATATGCTGAAACAATGAAAAGTATATCAGAAAACCGTCAGCCAATTTTTTTAATCTGTTTCAGAGAAGGAAGTTTTTCTCTTCAAACTATGTAGGTTATTATGCTGGAATATCCCATTTCTGTATTCTTGAACTAACTCATTGTTTTTTACTAGTATGCTGACTTTCATATGCTTCCAAAAAGTCCTCCTATGTTTTATAAGTTTCTTCTTTCTTTCACTGTGACCATATAGAAGTTGCAGTAAAACAGAACAGTTCTGGGGAAAGCATGAGAAAGAGGGAAATGTCCATAGGACAGACAGGCTTTATAAAGGGTCAGCTCTGGTATGAGATTATTTATCTGAATACATATGAATAGAAAGAGTTTGTCAACTTGCAAGACAAATTACTAGTGAATACTTCATTTATATACTCACACTTTCCACTGAATACTTGAATTTCAGTGCTTTTATCAAAACTATTAAAAATATCTCCTCTAAATATTTTTAAAGGAAATATTTCAGCTTTTTATATTCTCAATACCTGATCACAAACTTTAAAGAATGAAAAAAATAAAAAGAAAGATACATACAGATCTTGTAGAGTGTGTATCATGTTTTCATGGCAGCTACACATTTTTAAAGATATCACAGAAACAAGGAGGAGAAAGAATGGTCGTGGATGTGCCATTACTATCCAATAGCCATTTTCTTTGTTGGAGATCCCTAGTTGAATTGATGGAGCTGCCATAGATGCCAGGCTGTACAATAGCCCAGCTGTTATTCAGTGTCTTGTGAGGAAGGCAATTAAAAGATTCCTAGCTTTGTTAATCAACTCTGATTTGTGGCCAACATTTGCTGCAGAGAGAGGCTGTTTTTCAAGGCACATTCTCTTTTTGTTGTTGTCATTGCTGTTTTTCCTTTTTCCAGGTTGACTAGATCTAACAACCAAACATCATGTGGACTCCTGCCAGTTTTTAGCTACGTACATGAAAGACGCTGCAAAGAGCCGTTTGCTCTTCCTGCAGCACTGTTCTGCAAGTTGCAATTCCAGAGTCTTCAAACCAAAATGTGATAGAAACCTTTAGCTTATTTCTTACTGTCTGCACACCTCTTCTGAAAAGTGATAAAATTAACTGTTTTATTCAAGTGTCTCTAAAAGCATTAATCCTGATGAAATCTGAATAACGAGCCCTTTGGAGACATCTGCAATACAGCCCCAGTTTGCATCTATAGAATGGAACTATTCATCCCTTCCAGTCACACATGATGTGAGAGTAAATCCATGTGAGTTTACCAAGCGCTCGGATATCATGGTAATGAACACCATTAAAAGTCTAAAACAAAAAAACCCAAGAGCATATAACAGAGAAAGGATTTGCAGAAAAATCTAAACCTTGTTGATGTAGAAAAGAAATGGAAGAAATACCCAAATACCATTTGTTGAAAGAAAGCATCGTTATGAAAGTTTGTAGTGTAGACAGCTGTTGAAAAAAAAGAAACACTAGTGAGATTATATAGTCTGCATTGTGCAGAACTGGCCTGTAAACAATGGTAATATGAATATTAAATACAACCAGAAAGCTTCTCAAATAAACAAACTTAAAGTTGATTTTGACTAAATAACAGAAAAAAATGAGATAAACCAAGAAAAGAATAGAAAGACAGATCAAGAAAGACCATATAATCTTTGTGTGCTTTCATATATTTATGATGTTGTAAGTACATAGGAGAGAAAAATCTTAGAAGCCAATCACATTCTTTTGCTTGTCCCAATTCATTTAATTACAGAAATCATAGAATCATACAATCATAAAATAACAGAATGGTTTGCATTGGAAGGGAGCTTTAAATATCATCTAGTCCAACCCTCCTGCAATAAGCAGGGACATCTTCAACTAGATCAGGTTGCTCAGAGCCCATGCTTCAACCATACCAGGGATGCCATATCCACAGCTTCTCTGAGCTTCAGTGTTTCACCAGTGTTTCATCATGCCCATCATAAAAAATTTCTTCCTTATGTCCAATCTAAAATTACCTTCTTTCAGTTTAAAAACGCAATAGGCCACAATAAGGTATCCCCAGAGCCTTGTCTTCTCCAAGCTGAATAAGCCCAACTCTCTCAGCCTGTCCTCAGAGGAGAGGTGTTCCAGCCATCTGATCATTTTCGTGGCTTTCCTTTGGACCTGCTCCAACAGGTCCATGTTTTTCTTTTACTGAGGACTCCAGCGCTGGACACAGTACTCCATGTAGGGCCTCACCAGAGTGGAATAGAGGGGCAAAATCACCTCCCTTGACCTGCTCACCATGCTTCTTTTGATGCAGCCCAGGATATGGTTGGCTTTCTGGGCTGCAAATGCACATTGCCAGCTCATGTCCAGTTTTTCGTCCACCAGTACCCCCAAGTCCTTCTCCGCAGGACTGCTCTCAATCCCTTCATCCCCCAGCCACATACCGGTGGTTGTCCCACCCCAGGTGCAGGACCTTGCACTTGGCCTCATTGCACCTCATGACGTTCACATGGGCCCACTTCTTAAGCTTGTCCAGGTCCCTCTGGATGGCATCCCATCCCTCAGGCATGTCAACCGCACCTCTCAGCTTGGTGCTGTCTACAAACCTGCGGAGGGTGCACTTGATTCCACTGTATTGTTGAAGATATTAAACAGTGCTGGTCCCAATACAGACCCCTGAGGGACATCACTTGTCACTGGTCTCCATCTGGACATTGAATCATTGACAACTACCCTCTGGGTGTGACCACCCAACCAATTCCTCATCCACTAAACAGTCCACCCAGCAAATCCATATCTCTCCAATTTAAAGAGGAAAATGTTGTGGGGGAATGTGTCAAAGGCCTTACAGAAGTCCAGATAGATAACACCTGTAGCTCTTCCCTTGTCCACTGATGCAGTTACTTAACCACAGAAGACCACTAGGATATTTGGGAAAGACTTACCCTTTGTGAAGCCATACTGGCTGTCTCGAATCACATCCCTGTCCTCCATGTGCCTTAGCATAGCTTCTAGGAGGATCTGTTCCATGATTTTTCCAGGCACAGAGGTGAGGCTGACAGATTGGTAGTTCCCAGGGTCCTCCTTTCCACCCTTTTTAAAAATGGGTTCGATGTTTCCCTTTTTCCAGTCACCGGGGACTTCACCTGACTGCCATGACTTTTCAAATATCATGGAGAGTGGCTTGGCAACTACATCAGCCCAGCTAGCTTATAAGCAAAGACCCCCTCCCCTCTTTGAGAAAGGTGAATCCCATCCAACGCCAGCAGGTCTAATGCCATGCAGACCACCCCATTCTCAAAACCCCCAAAATTCTGGTGGTGACACCAGCCACAGAACCATGTATTAATAGACTGACTCTGTCTGTTTCTTCTAATATTGCTGCCCACAACAGGAAAGATAGAGGAAAAAATTACCTGTACTCCGGATTCCCTTACCGACATTCCCAAGGTGCTGAAGTCTCTTTTGATTGCCCTTGGACTACCTGTTGTTGCTTCATTGGCACCCATATGGAAGAGCAATAATGGGTAATAGTCCGTAGGTCACACCAGGCTAGGAAGTTTCCTAGTGTCATCCTTAACCCAGGCCCCAGGGAGGCAGCAGATTTCTCTAAGAAGAGGGTCTATCCAGCATATTTGGCCCTCTCTTCCCCTCAGAAGCGAGTCACCCTCAACTATTGGGGTGGGTTGACCCTTGCTGGACTCCAGGTGCCCACCACAGTCACTCTATCACTCCTCCTTCTCAGCTGGACAGGGGAGAGGAAATGTAATGAAATGTTCATGGGTCAAGCTCATGACAGAGAGATCACTCAACAATTACTGTCACGGGCAAAATAGACTCAACTTGGGGAAAAGTTAATTTAATTTATTACCAATCAAATCAGCGGAGGATAATGAGAAATAAAAACTAAATCATAAAACACCTTCCCCCCACCCCTCACTTCTTCCTGGGCTCAACTTTATTCCTGGTTTTCTCTACCTCCTTCACTGCCAGCAGCACAGGGGGACAGGGAATGAGGGTTGCAGTCAGTTCATCACATGTATCTGCTGCTCCTTCCTCCTCAGGGGAACGACTCATCACACTCTTGCCCTGCTCCAACACAGGGTCCCTCCCACAGGAAACAGTCCTCCATGAACTTCTCCAACATGGGTCCTTCCCACAGGCTACAGTTCTTCACAAATTGCTCAAGCGTGGGTCCCTTCCATGGAGTGCAGCCCTTCAGGAACAGACTGATCCAGCGTGGGTCCCCCACAGGATCGCAAGTCCTGCCAGCAAACCTGCTCCAGTGTGGGCTCTTCTCTTCACAGAGTCACAGGTCCTGCCAGGAGCCTGCTCCAGCATGGGTTTCCCATGAGGTCACAGCCTCCTTTGGGCATCCACCTGCTCCAGTGTGGGGTCCTCCACGGGCTTCAGGTGGATATCAGCTCCACTATGATCCTCTGTGGGCTGCACGGGGACAGCCTGCCTCACAGTCTTCATCATAGGCTGCAGGGGAATCTCAGCTTCAACATCTGGAGCACCTCCTCCTACTCCTTCTTCACTGACCTTGGAGTCTGCAGAGTTGTTTCTCTCACATTTTCTCACTCCTCTCTTTGGCTGTTGTTCCACAGTTCATTTTTTTTCCCTCTTCTTATATATGTTATCCCAGAGGTGCTATCACCGTTGCTGATTGGCTCAGCCTTGGCCAGTGGTAAGCCCATCTTGGAGCCAGCTGGCATTAGCTGTATCAGACACAGGGCAAGCTTCTAGCAGCTTCTAACAGAAGCCACCCCTGTAGCCCCGCCCTGCTACCAAACCCATGCCACACAAACCCAATGCAACTGCAGCATGTCTTTTCTTCCTCGTTGAGGTGGTTGTGATACAGGGGGTAGGCCTTTCTGACCTTGGCAACAGCTCTGGTGTAGATCAGTCCCCAGGGCTTGAGCTTTTAATTGAGCATTCTTTTATTCTTTCTGATGCATATAGTGTAATTTTCACAGGAGTAACTGAATCAGTTTCTCCTCTTTTTTCCCTCTGTTGTACGCTATGGGTTTCACACCCTAGGAGCACCAGCTAAGGTGCTCAGCTTGTAGAGTTCCTAGAACTTAAGAATTACTTTTCCCATCTCTGCTTTTCACTCTTCTGCCTGTGGAGACAGCTTGTACTTCCACTGGAGCACTTAAATGCTCAATTGCTCTCTGCCAGTTGCTCAGAGAGTTATATACCATTTCAGAGGAGATGATGCCTGGATGACAGCAGTTTGTTGGTCCATGGTGCTCTATGCTAAGGTAAGTTAGTTCATAGAAAATGAAAGTGAAATGTAAAGGGTATGGCAGGAACTCACCTCAACATACACTTGTTACTTCTTTGACAACTGAACTCTGTGAGTTCAGCAGCCGAAGACATATAGGGTTTTGATCAAATTAAGATATTTTTACATTTCTCTGACTATACAAGTAAGCCTTGAAATGGGCACAAATTTCACTTAAACTCTGTGAAATCATTCCCTAACTTTTTTAAACTCATTACTGAGGTAAGTAGCGAGCTGTGGGCAACATTATGACCTGCTTTCTATTTTGACCTGAACTTTAACTTTTTCTTTGCCTTTGGCCATGAGAAATGTTGCCCTTGTGACATATGATCTGCAGACTACTTATTACGTACTGGTCTTATCGTGGGTCCAGGGCGGGGTTCACAATAATTCCAGACATGAGATTAAGACACAAACAAGGTCAAATGCCGTTCACTAGGGCTTTATTGTCATTTCCCAGCAATAGTCACTGAGATGAGAGATAAAGAGAGAAGTAGAGAAAAGGTAGAAAGGAGAAGCAGTATTACGGAGCACAGTAAGAGTATAGTCACCACCACAGGCCCGCGGTGTCCTGACGGTCCTCTGGAGTCAGCGGCGTCCCATTGATCCGTGATTCTTAAGTCGTGACGGTTGTGAGGGTTCCAATTGTGGTAAGGCACAGCACTAGTTTATAGTCTGTGCTGACTTGCAGTTCGGCCCATCAGCACTATGGTCGCCTTTGCTCAACAAATAATCGTTTGACACAGTTGCCATATAGGCTTTTCCTGCCTTTGTTGCTTGGGCATCACTTGGTATTGCACAGTCATGAGAAACAGGAGGCCCTTTCCCTGCCTGTGTCGTTTGGGCAGCACTTGGTATAGCGCAGCTGTGAGAAACAGGAGACCCTTTTCCTGCCTTCGTTATCACGTGTGGCAACAGGCGAGCTTTGAGACATCTTGTTTTTCTGTCTGTCTCCTGTCACTGTACTGAGAACCTTTTATATTGTCAGAATGATGTAAAGAGGACTCCACACAAATGAGTAAGGCTAATAGGTATTTTTGAGACATATTGCTTTACCATAATATCTGGTATACAGTAAAAACATGTATAAAGCTATCAGTAGTAAAGAGGAATTAATATCATAATATTCCTATAAGTTGGTTAATTAAATAATCAGAGGAAAAGATGGCAGAGGATTCTCTTAACCACACACAAGCATCTGTGATAGCAAGTTCTTCTTCCAGATTGACTTATTTTCTTACATTCCTAGCTGCCCTTTCAAAAATGGGGAAATCTTCAGTATTGGAACAAGCTTGGAATAAAAAATTATCTAGAAATATTTACAATACCTCACATATTGCAAAATGAAAGCTGTATGTAAATGGGTGTTAGAACTTTTGTTTAAGAATATTTCTAATATTTACTGCAATATGCAATCTTCTTAATATTTTATATTCTAATCAGGTACTTATGTTTCTGTTTTCCCCAATAGACTCTATAAAGCTTAAATAAAAACCTGAAGTTGCTAAGAAAAGCTAGCAATCATTTGATACACCACTCTGCTCAAAGCAGATTCAACTGGAGCAAGTTGCTCACATCCCTGTGTAGCTGGGTTTTGAATAGCAACACGGACAGATTCTACAGACTTCCTGGACAACCTGTTCCAGTGTTTGACAACCCCACAGTGAAAAACAGGGGTTTTTTTTGCTGGGTCCTGAACCTGGGTGGGGGCAACTCCTGCTATCAATACAGTCTGGGGGATGAAGGGACTGAGAGCAGCCCTGCTGAGGAGGACTTGGGGGTGTTGGTGGATAAAAAGCTGGACATGAGCTGACAATGTGTGCTCGCAGCCCAGAAGGTCAATCATATCCTGAGCTGCATCAAAAGAAGCATGGCCAGGAGGTTGAGGGAGGTGATTCTGCCTCTCTACTCTGCTCTGGTGAGAACCCACCTGGAGTACTGCGTCCAGCTCTGGAGTCCTCAGTACAGGAAAGACCTGGTGGAGCAGGTCCAGAAGAGGGGAACAAAGGTCAGAGGGCTGGAACACCTCTCCTGTGAGGACAGGCTGAGAGAGTTGGGGTTGTTCAGCCTGGAAAAGAGAAAGTTCTGGGAAGACCATATTGCGGCCTTTCAGTACTTAAAGAGGTCATACAGGAAAGATGGGGACAAACTTTTTAGCAAGGCCTGTTGCGATAGCACAAGAGTTAATGGTTTTAAACTAAAAGAGGGAATATTTAGACTAGATATAAGGAAGACATTTTTTACAATGAGGGTGGTGAAACACTGGAACAGACTGCCCAGAGAGGTGGTAGATGCCTCGCCCCTGGACACATTCAAGATCAGATTGGACAGGGCTCGGAGCAACCAGATCTAGTTGAAGATGTGCCTGCTCATTGCAAAGGAGGTTGAACTAGATGACCTTTAAAGGTCTCTTCCAACCCAAACTATTTTATGATTCTGTGATTCTATGACTAACAAGCTTTTTACATTATTTTGTTCGGGATTTTAAATTCAATTTCCATTTTACTGCAGTCTTTAATTTTGGAGAGGGGAAGGGGTCTTTTTGTCTTGATTTATTTGGAAGTAAATTAGAGAAGAGGAATAAGTTATGCTTTGTCTTCAGCTATCCTTCCCTCCACCTGAGATACCTATCTTATTTAAGTTTCTCTGAGATCCAACTAAGATCAAAAAGCTGTTTACAGTATTTTCAAGTGAAAGGTTTCACTGAATAGGGGGTTTATGTGTTTGAAGGCTTTCTGGAATCAGAGACTAAACCCAAGAAAATACTTAAGGACCTTTTTTCTTGTTCTTTAGTGAAGTTTTCAATGAGAATCCTAAGTTGCAGTCTTAAGTTGCAGAGAACAAATGTCTACTTCTTGAACCAAAGGAACAGCTTCAGTAACAGGTAGTTCTAGTAGGTCGCCACATTTTCTAGAGATCAGGCACCAGAGGGGAATGCAACACCTAGTCTTTGTTTATGTATTGCACATGTGCTTAAATATAAAATGAAAGAGCCAGCCATAAAAAAAACCCCAAACACAAAAAGCAGAAAACAAAACAACAAAAAATGCCTCAACATTTGAAATTAACTTCACACTGTTAAACATGCTTCTGAAACACTGATATAAATAACAACAAATCTATGTCCTCTAGTACTGAGAATATGACCTTATTCCATCAGGCCTTGCAGCACTGCACAAGTAATGGAAAAGCTTTTATTCAACTCAGAGTGCACTTGAATACACGGGAGGTTACACAGGATCTGTTCCCTACCAGTCCACGGTTTCTATTAGAGTAATGTAACTTCTCCAACTTACCTGCTGGCTAATGGATCGCTCGACTTTTAGAATGTAACCTTCACAAAACAGATACACTTGCTCAGTAAATTTTTTTTCATCTGATATTATAAATTATTAAAAAAATACCTGCAATTTTTTTTGCTTTCCTTGTTGTTTTAAAGCAGGATTTTTTTCTTGTTGTCTAAAAAGATGAAAACTATTTTATGTACAGGATTATTTTGATGATGTATAAGACATCCTGCAAACATGCTATGAAATCCTGTGTGTGCAGATGCACTGTAGTATTTTAAGTGATGTAATTTAAGCGTTAAAGGGCTTTTACAGTTGAAAACTTCTCAATTATTCAATCTAGGATTGGAGTTTCTCAAAAAGACACATGAGCTTTTCTCAATCTTAGAAAATAGAAATAGTAAATAAAATTATTTAAATTGTCAGAATAAAATTTAAGGTAGTTTGCATCCTAAATCTGCCATCCCTAGTCTCACTGAATAGAACTTATTCTTAAAAGAATGCAATTGGTCTTAATTCTTCTGCAGTCTGTTAAATTGGATTGGATCAGTTTCATCTAACTTTTCATACTAAAATAGGATATTTGAGCTAGGACTGTGGTTGCCATAAACTCACTATAGACTAAATGGAAAGATTATTATTGTTTATCTGAATTATCCTCTACAACTTCCTGTCTCCCAGCATAAACTATATTCGCAATATAAACATCTCACTTATGAGCCTAAAATTAGGTGGAATAAATCCAGATCAAAATAGTTCACTACTTTCTGTGATTATCATAGCAAAACCTTATTGTAGTGTTTATTAGAAAGAAAGAAGAAAAAAAAAAAGAATGGCTCAACAAGCTTTTAGTAAGTAGAATTCACCAGTAACGTGAAGGTGAATTTCAGCGTAAAATATGGTGGTTGATAATAGCAATGTATTTTCAATGTTTTACCTACAAAAGAAAGCCAACACTAGCTGCTTTAATTTTACACATAAACTCCCAATATTAAATATTTTAGGAGAAGAAGACAAGTAGAAATTAAATATCAGTTATTCCTATAGTTTTAGTTCTCCAGAGACAGATGTTGTGTTGATTCTCCGTGAAGGTATGCCTTTCTAGATTACTCTTTTCATAAGTTTTAGCAAATATAAGCTATCAACTTTTTATATGTTGTAGAAGTGGAAAAATAGAAAAATAATCACATTTTTTAGTTCAAAAGACATTGTTAAAGAAAATGGTATGTGGGTGTTTTGTTGTGTAAATATGCAGTAATCAAAAAAGAATCATGATAAAGGATGGAACATGTTACATGGACATGCTACTATGTGTTTTCATTTGAAAACACTTAGTGTAGTTTTGCAGTAAGAGTGTTATAAATATCCACGTTGTCACAAAAAGGGCACTGAGAAGCAGTAATGGGAACATAGTATGTGCCTCTTTCTGTTCCTTTTCCAGTAGATTAATTCCCTACAAAAATATTTTGCAGCAGTATCTGTTTTTTCTTAAGACCAGAGGGCTGCAACTGAATTGGATCTTTATACAGCTAATTCTTTGGTTCAAGACCTTACCTAAAATACCAATTTCTTACTATTGTTTATATGCTTCACTATTTTCTTTTGTATTCATACTGGATGGGTTTATGCCTCATTATTTTGAAATCACATATGTTCTTCATTTAAATAATCAGTGGGCATTATTCATTATTGTCTCCATAATAAATAATTTAAGGAATTGTCTAATAGTCTGTTATTTTTAGAACTATTAGGTTTTTCAAATATTACTGCAGTATGAGATCATAATGTACCTAAAAAATGCTCCCTCTGAGCGTTTACAACAGGTCAAGCTTATACTTAGCTCCATAATGGAATGAGATCATTACACAGAGTTTACACTGAAGAAAAGGGCCATGGCTGCTATGTGTTCATGATAATGATATTAGGAAATATCATCAATTCAGCTTGTTCTTTGAATTATGGCAAAATACTCTGATATGAATCAGAATATGAAGCTTAAAAAGAGAATAAAAGCCTGATTTTGTGAAGTGAATAGGATTAGCCTAATTAATGATCTTGGACTAACTTCTTAAGGCAATGACTTGGGTGAGTTCAAATAGGAAGCTGGTTTGCATAAGTTAAGTCTAAGTGATGTTTACCTATTAGAAAGGTTTTTTACAGAATAAAATAACATCTTTTGCACTCCTTAGCAAAATTACCCCCTAGCAGTAGAGAGAAAATAACACTTATTGGGACATACTAAAATGTAATATTAGTGGATACCTGCTGTACAGGGAGAAATATGTTGTTCAATAAAGGCAGGTTGCTCATATTCTGCTTCTGTAAGATCTTTGCATGTAAGATTGTCCTTACAGGAATATTGTTTCAAAGAGAATGGCTGTTAATGTGGTTCAAATCCCTTTAATGTTATGAGAACTAAATGCAATGATGAGTAAGGGAACTACTCATTAAATATCTTGAATTTTAAACTGAAAATTCGCAAGAATACAGTGCATTACATCTATTCTTTCTCATTCTGAATAAATATGGAATGCATGATGTTAGCAGTTGTCCCCAGTTATTATATGGAGAACAGATTTCATAAAGTTGGGTACTATAAAAGAGATAAAATAAAATTAAACCAGAAAAAAATTGTGGATCATCTGGTACATCTAATTTAGGTATCTTATTTAGTGTCTAATTTACAAAAGATGTGTTCCTGGATACAGAGGACTATCCCATCAACTGAAATTATACTTCTTGAATTGACTGATAAATCAGCCTCTTGAACTGAAAAAAGATAAATGATCTTTAGTGTAAGGTCACAATGAAAGGGTATTCTCAGTACCCTCATGTTGCACAAATCTGATGGTTAGAGCAGCCAAAGAAGAGTTTGAATATGCAAATCCTACACCTTTCTTAGCCAAAATGGATTGAACCTGTGCTTCCCGCAGCTGAGGAAAGTTCTCTAAGTGCTAGACAAGTACATGAGGCTACCTGAGGATCCAGGTAACCGTGTTCACCATTCCTTACACTGGCACACAGCTACTGTGGATTCAGGAAGACATGAATCCATTCAGGAATGTAAGAAAAAGCTGGAGAAACTTTACTTTAGAGACCATTTATCTGGGAACTTCTTTCTGCTCCTCTGATTTCAAGACTGGGTTTTTTTAATCTGCCAAGGGTTTTAGGATTTTCTGATTTCAGAATGGAATGCAGCTTGTTAACATCAAGCTTTTAATAGCTTTTTAAAGGTAATGATGGCACGGCAGAAATATTAAGACTGAAAAAAGAGCAACTGATAGCTCTAATGCAAATGTCACTGATCTCTCAAAAAACATCCAGAAATGAAAATTGAGAACTTCCTGTTAGATTCTGTCATGGGCCAATGACAGAAATACAAAATATATATGTGGAACTAAGTTTTATTGTTAGACCAAATAATGCTTTAACAGTCTAACAGCCCAAGTTACCTATTTGTACAAAGAATTTTCATTAGAAAGGAAGCTAAAGCAATTTAAAAAAAAAAAAAAAAGCCAAACCAAGAGTACTTATTATTATTATCTTTCTTTGGCATTGTGCCCTTCCTTCTAATGTCCCTCTATGCCAACAGGTCTAAGGTGAAGCAGAAGATTGAAATTATTGAAATCGTAGGTGTGGCCCCCTTGTCCCAGGTCCCAGCTCAAGGCTTTGGGGCAGCATTTCTCCTTCCTCGGCCTCTTGTTGCCTCCTCTGGGGGCTCAGTGGGGGAGGCAGCAGGTGCCCCCCATCCTGTGACACAAGGGGTTATTGTTCCCCCACCCCAGGTCTGTTAGACCATTGTCGCCAGCCAGCCAGAGGCACTCCCCAAGCCAGCGGTAGCTCCAACTGGGCAGCAACCGTCATGTGAGCACAGGAGAGGGGGAATCAGCTCCAACCAGCTCCAACGGCCTTCAACCAGCTCCAGCCAGCTCTAACTGACAAACACTACCCCAACCCTGAGAGAGACCTGCCCTGCCGCAACTGGGGCTGCAGCAGGCCCACAGTGCATTTCATCATGCTCCATATTTTCTTTCATGTAATATATTACATGTGTTACATGTTATCTCCAAATATGAACACACTCATAAACAACTGAGCCCCTTAACCACTACCCTCATTGATCCTGGCTTTTACCCATCTGGTTGTTCTCCCATCCACGCTGTAATTTCCTAACTAGGATGCAGTAATGGGAAGTTGCTGGAGTCAAAGTCACTGACACTCACTGTGTGCTCTCCCCTTCTCCACAGATCTAGTTATTTTACCACAGAAGACAGTCAGATTGTCTAGGTCTTTACCTTTGGACTATTTCCAAAGTCTTCCCCTTCATGTACCCAGAAATATGCCCCAAGGGAAATCACATAAAGGTTTTCCCAGGGACTGAACTGAGCCTAACAGCAGTGCCTCAGTGACTACGGGGCAGGCCACTGAAAGGAGGGAGTCAGGTTCTTCAAAGATGTGCATGATGGCAGGATGAGGGCATAAGTTGAAAGAGGAGAGGTCCTGACTGGAAATGAGGCTCATGAAGGCAATCAAGGTGCTCACAGAGGTTGCGTAGGCTCCATTCTTGGAGGTTTAAAAGATCCAACTGGACAAATCCCTAAGCATCCTTGTCTGACCTCAGAGCTGACTCTTCTCTGAGCAGAAGGTTGGACTGGAGACCTCTTGAGGTCCCGTCCAGCCTGACTTTTCTTGTAATCATATGATACTAATTGCCTTTCTCTCAAATATAGTGTTTTTTAATTCTCTCTTTTGGGAAAAAAACCCAACATTATAAACAAGCAGAAATGAGGATAGCTACACCAAATGACTTTTAGACATCCTGCTGGAAACGGCTTTTGTTTTCCATTCACAGTAGAAAGATGGTTGTTCTTCAACAATAATGTAATAACCTGAAATCTAACCTTATGGGGATCTTTAAGCTTGCTTTAGCACAAGCTTTTTGCTTCTTTACTTGATTTTTTTGCATGGGCTTAATATGATATTTTAATATTTATAGAAAGCTGAAGCACTTGATAATAATGTGTTGTATCTTTGAAGTACTTCTAGCTTTCATGTAATAGATACTTTGAGAATTTATTGCCAATATGCTTATTAAAATTCAAATTTTAAACTAGATCTGGTCAGATTTACTCTAGCTAACACTCAGGAATCATTCAAGTGAAAACAGTGGTCTAAATTTCATCCCTACAAGATGTTACACAATTCCAAGATATTCAAATAATCAAGAGGAGTTTTTTTGCATTTTTATAATCAGTTTCTTTCCTGCTTCTCCTTGCTTCAGAAGAATAGTTCTTCATTTAGACCATCAGCAAACTTTAAGCCCCAATAATCTGTTCATACTTCACTGCTTTGTAGTCCATAGACTCATGGGAATACATTAACCAGTAACTCTTGTGTGTCTGGAACAAATAAACAGAAAGCAACCTCAACATAACCTATCATTTCAGCATATGACGAGTTGCTACACTAGTGAGGTAACTAGTAGAACAACACACAGTTCTAGTATTAAATAGCAGTAAAAATGTGGACAGTGGAAAATAAAATAAAAACAAGCATATTGCATTTCAGTCAAAAGACACAGAGAAATATTTACCTTTATGTTGGATTCTTCTTTTTTATATGTATTTTGCTGTTTGTTTTTAATCTCATTCAGAATGTTGTAAATGCCTACTCAAAAGAAGTAAGATGAAAAATGTGGGGAAAAAAAACCAGTAAATAGGCAATTATTTGAAGACAATTGTTTTGCTAAGGAATCCATTGTGTTTTTTATCCTTGAAACTAGAAAACTTATTTTAGTCGATTTTGTAGCTCTAAGAGAAATAACCTTACAACGTGGCATAGAAACATAAAAGCATAGAATTATGTGAAGAGCTATATTCTAAATGAAAACCTTTGTCCTTAATTATCATCGCAGTGATGTAGCTTTTGACTAGTAGGCTTACAAGCTTGATAATAGCTTCATTGGGAATTTGACTTTTGTTGGAAATTAGAGCTATGACTTCCTCAATTTAAAAGGAAAGAGTAGTGTTAAAGAAATTCTGCAGCTAATTCTCAAATGTGGAATTTCCACGATCTGAAGCAGCTTTAGAGAGTGACCCTTGGAAAATGATCTAATATCCACTTTCTTTTCACAGGCTTTTGAGGAAATTAGAATTTAAAGACCATAGATGTTACTTACCTGTGTGGTAAAACAAAATATGTGGTTATCCATGTTCATGCTCTTTACTGATTAAGATGTCTGAGAGAATGATCCTGATTACCAGATCAGGTAATATTGATCTGTAACTTCTATTACTGAACAGAGGTTCTGGAGAGAAATGTGAGGATAAATGATCTTTTTTCATAAATTACTTTGTTCAAACACAAATAAATAAAAATAGGCCAAATAAGGTACTAGTGATAAAAATGCAAGTAAATATGAAAAAAGGGAAGATAATGCATATCTGATCATAAGGATTTCATACTGGATTATAACTCTGGTGTCATAAGTTCAAGGCCCCAGCTACAGCAGGAAGTTATGTTATATGGTACCTAAAAACAACGTAGACAAAACTGAACTAACTATAAGGAAGACAGAAAGAATTAGGTTTCTCCTGATTTAGAAAAGACCAAGTTTGTCACAGAACATGGCAAGAGTTTTACGGAAGGCTGCCACAAAAAAGGCAATAACAGTGTTTTCCTTATCAAGAGGAATAAGACAACAATTAATGTCACCAAGAATTTTTTTTGGCTACACATTAGAAAAAAAAAAGAATAAAATTAAGACTAGTAAACAGTGCAATAAGCTGTAATCAGAAGCTGATACAATCTTAATAATTTGAGTTGTTTTTAAAAAATAAGTTAAAATCTATGATGAGTGTCGCTGTTCTTACCATGGTGTCTGGGCATGGTCTGGGTGAATTTTCTTTGACAGTTCCAGCCTTGTTTTGTATGATTCTCTTTATGAGCTGACAAAGTTCTATTTTTAAACTAATCACATTTTTTTGATCCTGTTCTTCTTGTTCAGAAGATGACTAGAAACCTAATTTTCAGCACAAATATATCCAGGTTTGTCTGTTATCAGCCCCTCTTTAAACTTCAGCAAACTATGATCTCTTAAAGTATTCCAGTGGGTCAGAATACCCATTCTTGTGGCTATTCTAATAACATTCTTGTTTGCTCATTGCTGTTTGAATGAGCTGTTTTGAGCACAGGTTAATGGAAAATGTGTTCTCACCAAGGCTTTCTACAATTGTAATGATACTTTCCAGTTCCTACAGCAGATCTTGAATCTGATTGACACTAACAACATGTTTGGCTGCTTCACTGTCTTACTACAAAGGGACTCATGTTCATTGCGGGCTCCATTCAGGGAGCATACTGTCATGTCTGGGATAGATGCAGGCACCTTTCTTGTGTTTAAGTTGAAGAAAGCAATAAAAAGTTCATAAGCCAGAATTCAGTTCCTTCTCATCACATGGTACAATCAGCTTATTCTTTACCTCTTTTATTTCCTCCTGATGAACTCCCAACACATACAAGAAGTTTTGATAGTCCCTGATAAGGTCTACATTTTGTCTCGCTTTAGCTATCTAAAAGTTAGGTGGTCTATTTGTCTTTCTTCCTTCTGTACTCAATAAAGAAAGTGTGATAACACTAACTCTAATAATAAGTGTTTAGTGTAGTTGTGATAAACTTGTCTCTACAATCAATACAGAGGAAACCTAAACACCTTATTTATATAACTTTCAACAGCTTTAGATATCTACCTATAAACTGTTTGGGAGCCTGCAGAACCTCCTCTTGGTAATCTGGTTTGAGTAAAAACAACTGATATGATAGAAACTAAGTGTAGACAACATGTGAATTGAATACCCAAAACTGCCTCTTCTGAAAGGCTTGTTGACGAAAACCTGGTGGTACTATGAAGTAGATAATAGCAGTTTAAAACAGCCATCAGTGGAATAAAACAGCAATGAGGGGATTACCTGGAGACTTTTCAAAGAAAGATATCATCATATTGCAAAGAAGTTTAGACTGATCATCATCATCAATCTCAGGGGTTATGTCCCCACTGGCAGTGCCCCTGGGGCACCCTAAACCCTGCCCAGGCTGAGCAGCATGGCCGGTACCCAGGAGTGGGCTGACAAAGTGGAGGCAGTACGCAGGGACCCTACTTTGGGATACAGGGACACTTCCTGGAGTACTTCCTCACTGGTGGGTACATTGGCAGTGCGTCAGGAGCAGCAGGAGGCACGCAAAACTGGGGCAGTGCATCTCCTGCAGGAAGAGTGTGCATCCAGGGGAACCCCCACAGTTGTAGAGGAGGGTGAGCTTGTAGCTGTGAGTGTATGCATGTGTGTAGGTGGCATTAGAACTTTTGGGGATTAGTTATGGAGGAACAGTGTCAGGGCCCTGAGGCGCACTAACAGCTTATTCACACTGCCCAGCCTCCCCTAAGATTTGTCCCTGAACTCTGTCCATGCCCTGCCCCTGGTGGGCCCCTCAGCTTGCCCTGCTCCCCAGAGCAGGTTCTGGGAGAGGTTCTGCTGTCCCACCCAGGGAGTCCCACTCAGCTCCCAACCTGCCTTCCCCTAGGGAACAGCTTCACTTTTGCTGTGCCCTGACAGATAGGTGGAATTTGTAGATATTTACTAATGTTTGGTAAGTGTCTAGTACATGGTTTAGCTGTTTTATTGGTTATATTGATTCTGAATGTGTAGTTCATGGATTGCTGTTAAGTAGGTCACTAATCAATAAACCACTATGATCCTGATTTTATATAAAGCATGAGAGGTGAGCAGTTTTTCCCTGCAACAGTAAGGAAAAGAAAATGCAAACTAAACACATGAGTTTGCATTCTGTATCATTGAATTTAATCTCCCAATTATTATTCTGGACCTCAAGGTCATCTGATACCGGGTTTTTTTGGGGGGAGGAAAAGGAAAGTGCTTTTATGCAGTAACAATACCTCACAAGTTTTTGCCATCACCAAATTTTATTAGAAATGATCGCAGAAAAAATTAAAAAAAAAAGAAAAAGAAAAAAGTGCCTATTACAGCAAAGTAATTAATTTGTCGGTATTTCACTGGTAACCCTCTTCTAACCTCCTACCTCCTTCCACCTCTGCCCCAAGGTAACTAAAATCTCCCCCTTAGTTATTTTACTAGCTATATATTACCATAGAAAATGACTTACTGACGTAGAAATAGACTAAATATATCATATTTCCTTTTTTAAAACAAATCGTTATCCATGAAAGGAAGGCACTGCATTCAGCTACCATAATATCTACCAAGGGGTGACCTTTCCCTCTGTCTTACCCCATTTTACTTGCAGCCTTTCTGAATAAAAAAGCAAACCAAAATGTTCCTCCTG
>VFFE01007677.1:244221-273181 GCA_008921705.1 Burhinus oedicnemus | reverse complement strand
GCACTGGTCCCAGTACTGACCCCTGAAGAATGGTACTGATCACCGGTCTCCACTTGAATGTCAAGCCACTGACCACAAGTCTTTGAGTGTAAGCACCCAGCCAATTCCTTATCCACTGAGTCGTACATCCATCAAATCCACGTCTCTCCAATTTAGAGACAAGGATGTAACGTGGGTGTCGCGTTAAAAAGGAATGCAGTTTCGATATTTGTCTGCCAGAGTCCCAGGACTTTCACTGACCTGTCTATCAGAGTCCCCACAAAGGACTTTCACTGAGCCAGATTCACAAAAATCGAAATTAGTTATTTAATTGAGAGCGACAGAACAGATTCGAGATTGCCGTTGATAAATTCACTGACTACAATGGCGCTATTAATTAAGGCTAATATTGCTAGCAAAACCAATGATAATAATACAACAACCCAGGGGTAACATTCACCAGAGGGTGAAAGGCGCAGCGCTTACCCAGAAGATGCCCCTGCCTGGGGTGGAGGAAGAGAACGCAGCCCGTCAGCTGGTCCGTCAGATATTGAGGTTCTTCTCTCCCAATTTAACAGTCATTTTCTCCGTCTTTTTATCCCCAAAATTACAAGGTTTCCCTCCCCTAGGTGACGTATAGTATGATTTGGGTGGAGAGACGAGTGCTATAGTCATATATGTTTAACATGATCTCTATAATCTTCATTAGCATATGCAGGGGTGTCAACTTTAATATGCATTTCACAGGTAATGAGGCAGAGGTCAGTCATCGGGCATGATAGCCTTTTGAAGAAACAAAGAACTACACAAGTTCCCGTTATCTTGTCTTCACTGATGAAAAGCAGGGCTGTCCTGCCTCCACAGGGCGCCCTCCTTATCTGCATCCTGTGCTGGTCAGGCGAGTCTCCACTCCCTCGGCCTGCACAAGAGATAGCAAGGCCGGTCTTAATTGTTCTTTGAGCACAGAGACTTTACCTCATTATCCAAATTCCACAGTGGGACAGTGTCAAACATTTTGCACAAGTCCAGGTAAATGACAGCAGTTGCTCTTCCCTTATCCACCAATGTTGCAACCCCATCTCAGGAGGCCACCAAATTTGTCAGACACAATTTTTCCTTAGTGAATCCATGTTGGCTGTCACCAGTCACCTCTTTATTTTCCATGTGCCTTAGCAGATTTTTCAGGAGGATCTGCTCCATGATCTTGCCAGGTACAGAAGTGAGACTGACTGGCCCGTAGTTCCCTGGGTCTTCTTTTTTACCCTTTTTAAAATGGGGGTTATGCTTCCCCATTTCCAGTCAGCAGGAACTTCACCAGACTGCCACAACTACTCAAATAGAATTGATAGCGGCTCTAGCAACTTCATCCACCAGTTTTCTCAGGACCAATGGATTAATCTCATCAACTCCCATGTACTTGTGCACCCTGAGGTTCCTTAGATGGTCTCACACCTGGTCTTCTCCTACAGTGGGTGGTTATTCATTGTCCCTGTCCCTCCCTTTGCCTTCTGTGACTTGGGTGGTGTGGCTAGAGCCCTTGCTGGTGAAGACCAAGGCAAAAAAAGTCATTGAGTACCTCAGCTTTCTCCATATCCTGGGTAACCAGGTCTCCCATTTCCTTCTGTAGAGGGCCCACATTTTCCCTACTCTTCCTTATATCACTGACATATCTGTAGAAGCCTTTCTTGTTGTCCTTGATGTCCCTGGACAGATTTAATTCTATATGGGCTTTAGCTTGCCTAACCTGATCCCTGACTGCTCAGACAATTTATCTGTATTTGTCCCAGCCTACTTGTCCTTGATTCCACCCTCTGTAGGCTTCCTTTCTCTGTTTGAGTTTCTTCAGGAGCTCCTCGTTCATTTATGCAGGCTTCCTGGTTGTTTTGCCTGTTTTTGCTCTTTGTTGAGATGCATTGCTCCTGAGGTTGGAGGAGGTAATCCTTGAATATTAAACAGCTTTCCTGGGCCCCTCTTCCCTCCAGGGTTTTATCCCATGGTACTCTACCAAGCAGATCCCTGAAAAGGCCAAAGTCTGCTCTCCTCAAGTCCAGGGTAGTGAGTTTGCTGTGTGCCCTCCTCACTGCCCTAAGCATCTTGAACAACATGGTCACTGCAGCCAAGGCTGCCCTTGAGCTTCACATTCCCCACCAGCCCCTCCTTCTTGATGAGAACTAGGTCCATCATAGCACCTCCCCTTTTTGGCTCCTCTGTCACTTGGAAAAGGAATTTATCACCAATGCATTCCAGGAACTCCCTGGATTGCTTATGTCCTGCTATGTTGCCATTCCAACAGATATTGGGGTGGTTGAAGTCCCCCATGAGGACCAGGACTTGTGAACATGAGGCTGCTCCTATCTGTCTATAGAGGGCCTCATCCACTTGGTCTTCCTGGTCAGGTGGCCTGTAGCAGACCACCACGGTACTGTCACCTGTCCCTGCCCTCCCTTTAATCTTGACCCATAAGCTCTTGGTCAGCTCCTCATCCATTCATAGGCAGAGCTCTATGCACTCTAGTTGGTCATTGACATACAGGGTGACACCCTCTCCTCGTCTCCCCTGACTGTCCTTTCTAAAGAGTCTGTATCCTTCCATTCCAACACTCTAGTCATAGGAGCCACTCCACCATATCAGTAAGATCATAACCCTGCAGGCGTGCATACGTCTCTTAACTCCTCTTGTTTATTCCCCATGCTACGTGCGTTTCCATAGAGGCATTTAAGTTGGGCCACCAATGAATCTGACTTACTGGCTGGAGTGGCTGGAATTCCTTTGTGCTGCACTCCAGGTGCTCTCCTGCTGACCTGTGATCCTCCTCCAGGCTCTGGGCATCTATTGCTAGCACTGGCATCAAACTGGGACTGGGGTGGACTGAAGTTCCCCTCCCCCAGCAACTTTTGTTTAAAGCCTACTTCACCAGCTTGGCAAGCCTATGACCAATGATGCTATGTTATTTCACTCAAAGTTATCTACATATAAGCTTGATATCTAAACCCAGTAACTTACCTGAATTCTGAGGAAGCTGGCTGATGTAATTTCAAGTCCACTTTCCATAATCTTTGAACAATCACAATAATTGGGAGAGGTGCTGGAGGACTGGAGGAAAGCAAAGGTCACTCCTACCTTCAAATATGACAAGAACGAGGACTCAGGCAACTACAGTCCTGTCAGCATTATCTTGATCCCTAGGAAAGGTGATGAAGTAACTAATCCAGCACATTAAGGACAAGTCATCAGGAGTAGTCAGCATGGATTCACCAAAAGAAAGTCATGCTTGATAGCTGGTAACCCTCTAAAATGAAAAGATTGGCTTAGTAGACAAGGGGAGCAACCTGGATATAATATATACATAAAACTACCTATAAATCTTATAGTTTAAAAGATTAAATGAAAACACAGCTATATGGACTGTTCTTTCACCAAAAACACCTTATATATGTACAGACAGAAATTCACATATTTAAAAATTTACAGTTGTGTAGTATGATACATAAAAGGTAGCTTTTTGGTTTGTATATATACATATAAGCCACAAAGAAATATCATGAACAGCATTGCCTATGGCATATGTACATAAATATATGCAGAGAAATACATGATGTACACATACATATACTATTAAGACAAACTGCTTTTCCAAATAGTAGGAAAAAGAGCCAAGCTGTAATGATTTTGTGGAGCTACACGACATGTTCCTTTCTTTTTCCAGAAGCCATGTTAACCTGGCAATTAAATAGTAGATGTAAACTACACTGAATTCACTAAATACTCTAAACGTTAAGCTTTCAACATCATGGGTTTGTTTCACATTGAAATGTGAACACTTTGATTTATTATACCATAGAAGTCATTGAAACGGCTGTGAAGGAAGTTTTGTCCAGGAAAAATTCTATTGGAGGGTAAATTTTGGATCAAAATCATAAAGCTAAAGGTAGCTAAATAAGTTCAATTTATGCAAGGATTTCTCAGAATTACTCTAACTACAAGATGCAAAGTGTGTGGATTCATGAATTACATCTAACAAAACACCACTTCAGAAGCTGTAGGTCTTCTTCCATTAGTAAGAATACATTAGTATTCTACTCTTTAGTACTTAATTAAAAGGCGCATGCTGAACAAATTACTTAGTTCCTAAGGAACAAAATCTTGGCAGGAACATCTTTTTTTTTTCTGAAGTCAGAGAAAAAAAAAATGCATTGTTACATTGTCTTATTTAGTCCCAGGAAATAAAGAAGAATATATAGTTTCTGACCTCAGAAAATACTTTATCCTACAGTAATAGTAATAGTATGGAGTTTTGGTCATTCGACCACATTACAAATACTCAAGAATTTCTTAGCATGTGTGCATACTTAGATGTGTAGAAAAGATGTTTTTTCCAGCTACCTGATATTTTTCCAGCTACATTTTCTCTTCCTAGAATTCTTTCGCTGTTTCGGTTAGTTAGAGTACCATTTAGCTTTTATTCTTCACTCCTGATAGTATGTTTTAAAGTTACATGTCTCCAATGCCTCCTTTTCAATGTTTGGTGGAAAGATCTTAGCATACAGGGGGTTCAGCCTGCACTGTTCAGCATCTGAGTGGTGGCAGCAAGCATATTTAAAGAGAAGGTGACTCCTATGATGCCTTGTCTGGCTTAGACATGAGTGCTACCATGCTCTCTATAACATAAATACTGGCAATTTTCTTATGCATCTCAATTAACAGAATGTGACCTTATTATGCCCTTTCCATATGTAAAGGGGGCTTCTAAGAAAGATGGAGAAAGATTACCAAGGCCTGTAGTGACAGGACAAGGGGTAATGGTTTCAAACTGAAAGGGAGTAGATTTAGATTGGAGGCAAGGAGAAAATTTTTGGTGGTGAGGGTGGTGAGACATTGGAACAGGTTGCCCAGAGAAGCTGTGGATGCCCCATCCCTGGAAGCGTTCAAGGTCAGGTTGAATGGGGCTTTGAGCAGCCTGATTTTGTGAAAGATGTCCCTGCCCATGGCAGGGGTGTTGGACTAGGTGATCTTTAAAGGTCAGGAGGGTAACTAATTGATCCATTTTATTATAGCAAAATTAAATAGGAATGTTTTAAATTTGAAAATATGCATATTACATATGCATACTGTATTTTTTAGAGAGAGAGATATACATATAATATATGAATTATTTTTCCTGAGGACATTTCAGCTTCTCTTATTTTCATTCTTTCTTGCACTGGGAATTTGGTGGTAGTCCTCTCAATTTTTGAATAAAACAGCAAGCAATAAAGTTAAGAAAGGAAGGAATACCAGTTACGCTACTGTGGTTGCAACCTCTGCATAAATTACACCTATTGTGATTAATTCAATCTTGTAAGTCTGCTGAGAAAGCAATTAAAGAAATTCCAGCTCGAAGCAAACTCTTTTAATTAAGTTCTCACACACATAGTGTTGCAAGCCAATGACTGTTTTTCATGAATATATGTGCCCTTCTTATGGCACTTTTTTCTTTTGATTTCTGTGTCACTCTAACCAACATAATTGTATCTCTAGATAAACCTAAGGAAGAGAAAATATACAAGATACAACAAAAAATGATATGATGATGCTGATAAAGATAATACTGTCATTGCAGCTATGGTATTTGACAGCAGATTGCTTTTGTTCCATACTGAATTTTTTATTTTTATTTTTACTTCCATTGTGATAACCTTTTTTTTTTTTATGGTCTATATTAATAAACCAAAGCTGTATTTTTACAAAATACAAAACAGAGATTAAATTTTCATTGCAAGCAATAATGCGGATGAATTGTGATACAAAATTCTGGCACCTGCTTATCTTCTGGGGATTGTAGATGAGCAATGACATGATTGAATCATTAGAGTTGAGCTTAGCTAAAGAACACTTTGTAAAAATATTAACCACTTTTGAGATCACCATAATCTATGAGTCATCTCATTAAAAAATGTTATATGAAGGAAGGAAACCTGTCTTGTGCTACCCCTTCCATAAGAAAGGCATGCTTTTTTTCAATAACTACAACAGAATTCATTAATGGAATGCCAAACTCCACTATTCCATAATTGTCTAAGCTACTTTTTCTTTTACAAGTGCTTTTAGTAGACAAGTCCTTCTTTTGCCTTAATTACTTTTGTTTACCCTGAGTAAACAAAATTCTCAATTTTATCTCAGAATCCAAACAATCATCTCTCTTCATCCCTCATACACTGATAATTTTTTGGAGAGTTTTTTTAAAAACTTTACAAATCTGTAGAGAATCCATGCCATGACCAAATCAAAACCACCAGAAAAAAAGATTAATAACTTGAAATAGTTGCCACCTTCTTCCTTCTGTTTCAGCTTTCTGTGTTGTTAGTCAGAGAAAACAGAACAGGAAATTCTGTATGTTTTTGTCCTAAAGAGAGATACATCAGACCAACTGATATTGAGAAATAACGTACCATGAGTGACAATATGAGGTCAGTGCATCTATTTGGGGAATGATTTCTGTGTTTGGATTTTTTTATGTCTTATTTCTCCTTCAGGAATTACTTACTTTGTGATCATTGAAGCCAAAAACTTCTGATGTCTGCTAAATTCCTGATGGGTTAGATTCATTTTTTGTTAATAGATGTGGAAAATTTTGACAGGTATTCTGAAAAATGATTGTTAGAATGTTGGCTTTTAAAAGTTACAAAAAGCAAAGGGACGAATAAACCACTAGTTTTTCAGTGAATAGTGATTTTGTTCTTACTGCCTACTTAATGTTCCAGAACAATAAATTTGGTTTTGATAAAATATTTGATTATACATTTCAGAAGCCTCAGTCTTAACACTGTGATGCAGCTTATGGGCCTCTGTAATGAAGGTGAAAGGAGACACTCCTATGACCAGAAGTTGTATTAAACATCTTTATTTAGGATTTGACTAATAGTAAAAGTTCAGCCCTAGCTTCTGGTCTCTTAAAGAGATTTTAACGTTCTCTACAGTACCAATCAGTATTATTAGTCAATAATATGTCAATAACCTGAAATAATTTGCAGTAAAATCATGAGGGAAATACAAATATATAAATAAAAACAAATTCATCATCTCAAGTTGTCAAAGATAGGCTAATCAAAAATGAAGTATTTAAGCTTTGCTCTTAAAAAATAAAAGGGAACTTCCTTGAAAGCCTGAGGCTGAAAATAAAAAAAACCAGAAGAAAATTAATTTAAAAAAGCCATCTGCTAACAGATCAAAACACAGTTGTTAGATTTAATAGAAATCTGAAGCCTAGAAAGAAGTATAGTAACTTGGCATGAATATGTGATTCATAAAGTAAGAAAAACTGTGTTGATAAATGAATAGACATTAAAACTCAAAACATATGAGCAATTCTTAAATGAGTTTGAATCAAGCTATAGCTGTAGGCTATATTTGCTTGATGAAATTCTGAAATTCTGAAAAATTGTAAAATTATTTTATTATTATCATGTTAAAAACTTGATTCCTTTGACGATATTTGCGTAACTGATTGGCTACCTTTTTAGCATGTAATTTTACTGCAAATTTATTGTTATAGTTTACAGAATACTCATTGCAATCAAATTTAGTTTCTTTCCTTACATACATATGGGATTGATTTAAATAACTCAAAAGTATTTTAAAAGAACTATAGAAATTCAGCCTCACAGTACATTTAATATTATTCTTTATGTAAGAAATACAACAATATTTCTTTCTTCTGTCTCTCTACAACACCCTATTTTTATTGCGTAGCTTCTAGTCTTAATGATCTAATTAAATGCCTTTGAGATAGAGTTAAAAACCACATTTCTGAAGTTACCAGTGTGAGGGAAGAAATAGAGAAGCAACATTTTGCCTTTGTATGTATTACTTTTAACACCGATAAGTATATTTTCAAATTAATGGATAACTTGTTTATTTTAGTTTGTCATAAGACAATGATAAGGAATGATAAAAAAGTTATTTTCTTCTAAGACTGAATAAAGATAGTTATGAGAAAAAGCAGCAATAGAGGTCACCTGCTTTTTTTCTTCCCCTGTGTCTTTGTTGATCACAAACACAGAATTCCCCATGTTCCTCCTTCACATTTTCAAATGTTCTGTTAAAAATACTTACCCTTCCCTTTCCATTCTCCTCCCCTTTCTAAATTAATCTGTATATTATTTTCCAAGGACTACATTTACAAATAAATGTGTCACTCTTGCATTCTTTTTTCATCTTAAAGTCCATAGAAATACATAGAAAAGTAAAGGTAAGGTTTTATTAGATGGTATTATGACAATATACTAAACTGCCAGGAGAAAAAAAAAAAAAAAAAGGCGTTCTCACTGTCAGACAATAGTATAACCTTTTACATTTGAGAAACTTAAAGTTCTTTGCAAATGGCTTAGAAAGCTAAATGTATACATCTATATTTTGAAGTTGACATAGCTCCAGGCTAATGTTATGTAACACTGTTTACTGGCATAATATAGTCCTCCTCACATGGTTGGCTGCTTTTTTTCATTTCATTGAGTTTCTGTGAAAAAGATGGAGAATCATGTAAACTTCCCATGAATCCCTAAAATCTGTTGCTTAAGTTAACTACTGCAGAGATTACATTTTTCTATTTTTCTATGTGACAATTCAGAATATTATAGAATGGTCTAGTGTCCTAATGAAAAATTCACCATACGCTTAAAAACATGAAAATGTTTAGCATAACATCTAGACAAATCATAGAGAGTCACAACAGCAAAAATGTTTCAAAATTCAGCACGTTTAAAGACAAAATCCTTATTTTTCAGTTCTTATTTAGGTTTATTTAGGGAAAACTACTCATAAGGCCAAATCTTGTTTCAGAGAATTTTCTTGTGCCAGACCTTTTTACATTCAACACGTGGGGCAATAGTACCCCTTAATATTGTGTCATGTTTTAATGAATGCAGAGAGACAATTCAGCAACACAGATGCAGTATTTTATACAAATATGTCTGTCTACAATCTTTAGGCACACAGGCAAAGTATATAATCACAGCAAATTAAAGCCATTCTTAGAAGAAAAAGAAAGCTTTCCTGTTTTGAGAATATATTTCAGTTTCTCCCAGCTCCACTCCAAGAGAGGAATAACTGAATAAATCAGGGTGTGTAAAAGGAAAATTCCATTAGAAAATGAGACAAACAGATTGCATACTGGGAAGTTGCTAAGAATTTTTAAGGCTATTCTTTTCCTATGTCAGACTGCGGATAGATATAAATTAGTACTATATTTATATTTGTGTTTAATTACTCATATGCATATTCAAACACTTGTACTTACACATGTATTGTACATTGGACCTCTTCAAAAAAATGAAATCTTGATCTATGCATCAGGACAGGTGATGGTGATGGGAATCCAGTCACATAATGGATGTGTGCTTGTACCACATGGCTGTGGCATAATTGTTTGTAAGGTTAACACAAAGGAACTACTGCCTGATAACTCTCTTTTGCTCCCTAAACTGTGTGCCAGATGAGGTATTTGAAAAGCTCGCAGACCTGCTCACCCTGTGTGCCTATGGTATGGGATCACAAAGCACAGAAGAGGCAAGGATGTTGTTCTGAACAATACAGTTCAGTCCCTTAATGGGGTTCTAAAGACTGAGTGTATGAGGATTTTCAGGGATTGTGTCCTTTCCTCTGACTTATCTTCCATCTCAAGCAATTGCTACAAACACATTAGTGGAGATTATTCTATTTACTTCTATTCAACCTCATTTCAAACAGAGTCTGTATTCTCTAATAGTGCTTGTGATAGTAATTTATTTAGAGCTTGAGGGAGAAAAAACAAACAAACCATATTCTATATTTTTTGTTTCATTCCGACATACTTCCTTTATATGACAAAAAAAATTTGTCAAGAAAACAATCCAAAACAAAGGGTTTTTCTGGGCATGAAATCTCATTTTAAAATGCTATGTTTCCAGTGTCTCTGTAGCTTTTTGTTACTTTGTTCCTCTATTCTGAAAGCTTCTTTGTTCCACTTTATTAAAAGGTGAAAACGCACTACTAGAGCTTTGTGACTTAAGAGTTTTGTCTTATCAACAGAGAACAGAAGGCGTATTTGGAACCTGCTAGTAATGTTCTTTAGAAATTTGCTGTGTCTCTCTCAGTAATGTCTGGTTGGTTTTTTTCCTCTATGATCTTGCAATAAATTCTGTAATGCTTTTATTTTTAGCTCTTTTTGAAAATGTGACATAATAAATCAATATGTAATTTGAAGAGGAAGGAATCTAATTTTATTTACTCATCTGCATTTTCTAGGTTAAAACCTCATAGCTAATGAAGTTTTTTGAGGAAGTTAAAATCTTGACTCACATTTTTTTGTGCTTCTGAGTAAATTTACTTAAGCATTTGCAGTAATACATAAAGACCTTTGGTTTTATTTTAGAAATGAATTCCCTCTGCTCTGAGCTATGTCTTCCTGGTATACTTGACGCTTTAATTATATTGGCAACTAAGAATGCAGACAAACTATTTTCCACACAATAAAACTCACATTAAAATTGACTAGCATGATTAAGCAAAGTGTCAAGATGATGTTAACATTAATATGGAATCCTGACATTTTGGAAAGCTTATCGAAGGGGAATCCAGATTTAATAATGAATCAGATTACTCTGAAGACAGCTTTTGATCAATAGGAACATACAGGTAAGTAGATCTGGTATTTTATCCACTGATTTTTCTACAGAAGGGCTATAAAATGCAGTATAATTAATATAGTTATTTTTATAGACAATCAATTTTGACAAAAGATTCCAGGTAACTGAGTATCCAATTACCTATAGGTTCAAGTGAAGTTATGAAAAGCATGTATCTGAGTTTAACAGAACTCAACCTTATCAGGTTAAGAGAGAAGGAGTGAAGGTAAGATGCACAGACATTATCCAGAAGGGGTCTAGTCAAAAGAGGAACTCCAACACAGGGCAGTTTCCATATGTAGGGGAATGGGAAAAAGTTAGAAAAACAAAACAAAGCAACAACAACAACAAACTAAAGGGTTAGGAAGACAAATGTAGAAACTAAGCAGCTGAAATAACTTGGATATATTCTCAAGAGCTGAACAAGATCACTAAAGTGATGTAATCGGAAAAGATCAGAAGGGAAACAAGGAAGGTATCCAGAAGCCAACATAATAAGAGGGAGAAGAGAGGAAAGAGATTTAGGGTTTTTTTGGGGGAAGTATATTGGTATGGACTGTGGATAACAAAGAACACATAACCATAAGACCTCCAGTCTTCAGTGTCTGTGTAACAGATGCAGTCTTAAAGGCAACACAAAGATGTTACCTTGTCTTTTCCATCATTTTCTCCCTATTTTGATGTCCTTCTGCAGCTAATATGTCAATGCTAAAGTGTATGCTCCAACGAATATGTAAGATTAGCCACAAAATATCTAGGACCCTAGGTAGTCACTGGAAAAAAAATCATACGCAGTGTCAGGAGCAAGGGCCAAAATCAGTGATCCCTCCACTTCTCCAAGTGTCCTTCAGGACATTCAGGGTTCCTCATTTCTACTTTTGTTCTGGCACCATAATTTTTTATTGTTTTTTCTGCATCATGTCCAGTTGAAATAGAAGGGCTGGCGTGTGACTCTTTTCTATATGACTTTCACTCAAAACTACAGGAAGTAAAGTACTTGAAAGTACATTGGATCAAAGTGCGATCCTAGAAGTAACCCATTAAAGCATCCTCTTCAGCTAACCAGTCTCCCAGGTACATCACTTAAAGAATTGTTTGCATTTAAACTCAGTATAATCACTGTGATACAGAATATATTGATCCTTGCAAAATACTCCAAATAGCAGTAAAAGAAATGTTTATGCAGAATGACACATTTATATGCATAAACCATGTATTTTACTATATTCTTAATTTCATGTCCTTAATTTAGGAGAACACTGACATTAGGGTCGTATATTCACTTCTAAAAATCAGACACATATTTAATGTTATCTTAAGGTTAAACATTTGGAAATTTAGTTTACACATTTAAACTAACAACAAATTTAAACAAATTAAAATGAATTATGCTATACAGGTGTAAGTTTTGCTATTACAATAGAAAAATCTCTTCTTTTTTTAAAGTTCCCCATACTTCACTTTTAGCTGATTTTCTTGCAAACTAACAACTCATAGATATCTTAGATGGATTCCTGACCAAGGAATACATTTCTGTACTTCTCTGTTGATAGCGTTACTTCCAAATACACTTTTCATGAGTATTCACACTTCCAAATGACTTTTCATAAGACAGATCCTATTGGAATTGGTTTACCTTTGTAACCAGTTACAAGAAGCTCAAAATTTTCTTCTATAGTTATTTTTGTAAAAAAATCCAGTCTCTTGCAACATTATGATTTGAGTGAAACAGACAAACTACCAAGAGAAAACCTGGCTTTCTGAGAAGAGCTAACTGGGATTTCAGGTTGTACTTTCTGGAAGGAATGTAAATTTTACACTGATCCAATTACACTAGATTAGTAGACAGAAACTTCCTTATGAGCCAGATTTTGAGTCCAAAACATGGTATATGGGGATGTACGGAATTATTTCTTGAAAAACACACACCGACCTGAGCTAAGACAATAGTATAGATTCATCCTCCATCTAGAGCTAATACAAAATAAAATTCTCAAAATGGTTGTATTTTTTTAATTCATTTTTACAGATTCAGCAGGAATTAAAAGAAAGCTTATTTAACCAATATAGAGGGATCAGAACTTCAATATTTTTTTCGTCAAAGTTTTTGTCAGTCCTATAAGAATAAATAATATTCAACTTTAGGCACAGGAAAACATAAACCAACAACAAATAATCCTATTAATAGTTTTATGTTGAGATTAAGCTGTTTGTTGAAGTGAATAATATCTTTGTTCTTCTTTATTTAAAATAGGTTCAGTACTATTTAAACGCTTAAACATTATAGCTATTGCCACACTAGCCGTTGCCACAACTTGTAAAGCTTTGGGAGGTTTTTGGTTTGTTTGCTTGGGTTTTTTTACATTGGAATATTGAACAAACTCCAGATCCAGTACACAAGTTTTTCATTACAGATTTATTGATGATTTAAACAAACAGCAGTATTTTAAGGTCAGTAACCAAACAAGACACAAAACAAAAAAAATACATATACATTAGTCAGCCATGAATCTTTGAAATCTGTTTTAATTATGTACCATAAATGTTTTCCTTAGACTCCAGATGGGTTAAAAGCTTTTTTGTTGTTTATTAAGCCTTTTGTTTTTTGTATAACAGCTTTCGAGTCAAATGTTATGCGCAGTCTTGAAATCACTATAGAGGTTTTTTAAGATAAGGTTTTTTTCTTCTAGAAGTTTATTATAATATTTGTTGTACAATAGCAGGAGGTTGGAATAACTTTTAGATTTTTAAAAATGAGAATTAAAAAAGCACAAACACTGTATTCCCCCCTTAAATGAAAACAGACGACATGGTTCGAGAAATAGCTGACAAAAGCAAGAGTAATTTTAAGATAAGGGAGCAAATAACAATAACACATACACCCACCAGAAGTTAACTATACAAAATAATAACTTATTGTGATCCTTTTGGAAAGTAATTTATGAATAATCGTGAGGGAGTCGGTTACATTTCTTGGTGGTTTGGGGGTTTTGTGTTTTTTCATTTGGGGTTTTTTTGTGTGTGTTTTTGTTGTTGGTATTGTTCCTTTGGTTTGGTTTCTTTGGGTTTTTTTGTTTGTTTGTTTTTACATCATTGTCTCTATTAATTATAAAGTACCAGTGGTGATTTACTCCACATATAAATTAGTTTCTTCTTTCTTCTTTCATTGCACAAGCATATTACAGCTCTGTTTGCAAAGTGCAGCAAAAGCACAGCAAATTGAAGATGGTATTTATAATTTGTATAAACTGTAAAGTAGGGGGTTTAGTTTAAATACTTAATACAGTGTGTGTATTCATTTTGATTCATTTAATCTTTTAACACGATATGAGTAAAAAGAAGGAAGAACTGCATATTAGAGGCACAGGAACCTACCGACTTTCAAGGTTATAAATTAAACTTGCATTATTTAAAGTATTCCTGTCACTTTTAATCAGACGGACCTAAATCAAATAGTAAACTGTGGCATTTATCTCATATACATATAAATTATTTCTGCATACTTTCATTCACGCTCTTTGCAAGTATATTTTCCTTTTACTTACAGATATGAAATATCAAATTAATCAAATCTATACAATCTAAAAATGTCCTTCTGAGATGTGAATAAATGAAATAAAGCAATCTAAGATAAAGTAAGGGTATCTTTTAGATGTGAGAACTTTTCTTCATAGGTGACTTGGTGAGGAATTCAGACTGCATCCAAATATTTTAGCACCATCCTAAAAGGTCAAATCACTTTTTTTGCCATAAAATACTATGCTAAACATGAATATGTCATCCAAAATAGTTTCTATCTTTTTTTATTTCCTCGGTGTTTCCTCTAGGCTACATAGCTGTTAAAACCTAGTTACAGCCAATTTGTAATTATTCCGATCAGCAAAATTTCAACCTCAGAGCTAACATGTAAAAATACAAAACACTAAAAAGCTTTAAAAAAACCCTTTTTTTGCTTGTTCCAAATCACTAACTCATGCAGTTTTAAGATATAAGATATATATATCAGGCATATGGCCTCAATACATTCTTTGAGAACTGTTACGGAAGGCTACACTTGGAAAAATCAGGATACTGTATTTACACAATCAATTACTGAGTAATGTAATCTAAATTCGTCCCTCCTCTGCCTCTTAAAGCTCTCTAGAGGAGAAAACAGACATTATCTGAAGAGAATATGAAATTTGTGTTTGGCCAAGAAATAGTTTAATTTATATTGAAATAATAATAATAATAAATTAATTAAGTCCCAGATTTCAAGGTTTGATTGGAATTAGGGAGAAAAAAAAAATTGAAACAACTTTTAGAAGAGCCTTTGTGTTACTGAAGAGAACTCCAAAAGTAGGATAATACACTTTCTAAGTCCAAACAGGCACTTTTATGAATAAACACTTCAGTTTTGAGGTTTATAGTATAGACAAAATTTAATGCATGAGATTTTTCAACATACACTCTTATCTTGAAGGAGTAGTGTTGCAAAGCTCAGACAGAGGGTTGGGCAAAGCATAAAAAGATAAAAAAATAAGGCAATAACCGAGCTTCTAAACATAAAATATTTTAATACTAATACTTCTAATGAACTATTAACACCACTGAGTTGTTCATATTAAAGCTGGAATTCAAAAGGAAATAAATTCATAATAGATTAATCTTGCATTATATATAATATGAACAGAAGAGTCTCTGTAACCCCCATTGAGTGCCCCTCTTTAAATGAAAGTTCAGTAAAAAGATGTTCAACATTTTGATGCCTTGTATGCCTAAATATTGGTGCATTGGCACTGTCAGTGGTGCCTTGCACTTTTTTCCTTTCTATCGAAAATTTTAAAGTATGAATTTACTCTTCTGGAATGTTTTGAAAGGAGCTTCATAAGTTCTACATTATTAGCAAAATAATTTTTTTCAACCAAAACAAAACCCACAGATAAAACCCAAATCCATTTTGAAAGGAAATTAATAAAAAAAAATTATTCACTTGCTAGCAAAATCAACTGTAACATGTTGCCTGTTCCCAGTCTCCACACGTGAAATCCTCAAATGAATGAAGTAATTTATATCCTCTATATCATTTAGGAAACTGCCTCATAGCCTCAGTTTTCTGGTGGTTGAGGGGTTCTTTTTTTTGTTTTGTTTGGAGGTTTATTGTTTGGTTGGGTTTGGTCTTTGTTTTTGTTTTGTTTTGGTTTTGTTTCCAGCCTGAATTTAAATTTAGTTAGCTTTTGTTAACTGAAATTAGCTGAAATAACTTTTTGCATCTGAATAGTTATTCTGTTGATGTATTCACAAAGCAATCCACTCACAGATCCGATTTCATTAAGACAGAAGAGTAATCATAGCTGTTCATATACCAAAATATTAATCAATATCCATTTCTAAATTCCTAATATTACTGATATTATACAAGAGTTTTCTGAAACTTTTTCAATTTTCAACACACAGCATACAATCTACAAGTTTTCTATAACATTATTTATCATGATGATGTACTTGCATTTACTCCTTAAATAATTTCTTTAGTTTGATTATTTATGTCAGTGCCTCTTGTTTTTTCTAATATTTCTAACTTGATTTTTTTTCTGTTCAGATGTTAGTCAAAAGACTACTAGCATCTCATCCCACAAACTGATTTTCTGTCATTTTTATCACAACTTATTATTACAGAATAAAAATTCACTGTGCAAATAACTTCATTGTTGAAACCTTCCTGTATTTCTTTTTTTTTATAAATTCTGAAACAACCTCTGTGATTGCACCTGCATATCTACGTCACAGAAATTATTTTCTTTGTAGTTGTTGATTTTGCTGGATATATATGATTCAAAAAACTGAATGAATCCACCGCCAAAAAAATTTGGTCATGGTTAATGATGTGCACTTGCATTCTGGTTTTAATTAATTGAATTAGCGTAATGCCTTTTTTCGCACTTCACAGCTGCTTCTTCTTACTAAATAACCTCTTTTACCAGCTCTAACATCCAATATATTTTGTCTTTGACTGCAGCAGAAATAATAAAAAAAATATCAGCATAACTGAAGTTAATAAAAAAGTGTTTACTAATGTAAATCATACTTTCTTTCATCCTTTAAAAGTAAGTCAGGTCAGGTTGATTCAAAGTCTTTTTGTTTACTGTATTTGACTGATGCTAGATACTCAGTAACACACAACTTAGAAAAGTCAGGAAATACATGTCTTCTGGCAGAAAATAACCTGAGCAATGTATTATCTGCCATGCCATAAGAAATGCTATGCAAAGTAGAAGGCTTAAATCTCAACTGTAATGGACAGCTGGTGCAAAATGGGTAGAGAAATACTGGAAAAAGTCTCCAGAGTACCTTTACCCATAAGCACCAACAAAGTGATGCATGGGTGGTTTTGGCAAAACGGGGTTTTTAATTGGATACTGTCTAGATTCAGATTAAATTATTGCTTAAAAAAACATCATTTTTTTAGTGAACTCTGTGTTTCATAGTAAATCCTGCTCTAAATAAGAAAAAAAAGAAAAAATTTTAAAGAGGCTTTTGTATACAGTTGTTTATTATATATTTTAAATCTATGACCTAACATATAAAAATAGTTTGAATGATACTGTTCTGCGTAAACGCTTTTCAATCAGAATATTATTGCTGATTGCAACCAATGCCGGAGCAGTGCAAGGAGCACCAGCAGTGGTGGCAGCAAGCAGCAGCAGGACACACATGGACAACCAGAGGCTTGTCTGAACAGGGTGTGTCCCCCTAGCAACTGACCCTTGACCCCCTGATTGGACAAGACAGAAAGGGGTGGAACCTGCAACCACCAGCATGAGCAATTTAAACAGGCTAAAACAATCAGCACAGCTGATTGCAATGGAAGAGCATATATATATTTCCCAGCAGGCAGGTGTGGGGTAGTATGGTGGTCACCTGACAAAAAGTTGTGTTCTCTGCTTCTCCTGAGCTTCTAGCACCTGGTAGAACCAACGTAGCCTCACAGGCAGAGCTCCTGTTCAAGCATCGCGACCACCCAAGTTTCCAGCTGTGGGATGTGTGAACAGATATTCCTAGAGGTAGAAAGTGATTGCAAGTGAGCCTGTGGGAGGTGAGATTGATGAACTGCTTTGTTTGGTGGCTGAGCTGCGGGAGGAGGTGGGCAGACTGAGGAATATTTGAGAGTCTGAGAGGGAGATTGATCAATGGAGCTGTATTCTGCCATCTCTGTTGCATGTGAGCCAACTCAGTGTGGCTACTACGGAGGCAGGTCCAGGATCTGTTTTGTGCCACGAGGAAGGCAGCGTCACAAGGGATAAGAAGGGGTGGAAGAAGGTTACAGCATGGAGTGGTGAGAGAAACCTCTCCTTACTCTCTAAGGGTACCCTTAAAGAACAGGTATAGTAAATTAAGTGTATAATGTGATAGAGGAAGACCCTGCACAAGCAGTCTTGCAAAGGTCAGACAGACCAACCCCTCACAACAAAATCTGCATTAAGACCAATGCTGAGAAGAAACAATGATGAGTTACGGTCATTGATGATTCCCACATGTGCAGAACAGAAGCATCCATTTGTAGACTGGGCCTTCTTTTCAGGGAACTTTTCTGCCTCTCTGGGGCTTGAATTAAGGATGTCACCACAAGACTGAAGAGCATAGTACAACCTTCAGACTATTATCCATTCCTGCTCTTTCATGTGAGTACTAATGATGTCATAACAAAAAATTAGAGATCGATCAAAAGAGATTTCAGAGCCCTGGGAAGAATGCTAAAATAGTCAGGAGGACAGGTAGAGTTTTCCTCAGTCCTCCCAGTAAAGAGGGGAGACTTTGGAAGAAACAGGTGAGCCCAGGTTATCAACACCTGGCTCCAGGACTGGTGCTTCTGCCAAAACCCTGGGGTTCTAAACAGTGGAAGAGCCTTCAAGGCACAAGGTATGCTGGGACCTGACAGGATCCATCTGTCCCCACGGGGAAAACACGTCTTTGGGTGTAAGATGGTGGGACTGATCGAGAGAACTTTAAGCTGGAATTGATGAGGAAAAGGGATACCAACAAGACTGCAGTTGGTAAGCCAAGGGTTGGCATGACATTGCCTGAGAGTGGCAATGCTGGTGGGAATATTTACACTGCTGCTGGGAGCACGAAAGGCCCAGAAGCATATCTGAAATGCTTGTACGCTGACACATGCAGTATGAGAAATAAACAGGATGAACTGGAAGTGTTGGTGAACTCCCAGTCTTACAATATCATTAGTATTAGCTAGACTTGCTGGATTGTGTTCCATGATTGGAGTGCTGGAATGGAGGGCTACAGGCTGTTCTGGAGGGATAGGCAAGGCAGCTGAGGTGGTGTCACACTATACACAAGGCAGGGGTTTGATTGTGCAGCCCTTACAGTTAATGATGATGTGGTTGAGAGCTTCTGGGTGAGGATTAGGGGATGGAAAACAAAGATGATGTTGTAGTAGGTGTCTACTATCGATCACCCAGCCAGGATGATAGCACTGATGAGTTTTTCTACAGGCAATTAGGAGAAACCTCTGGATCAGTAGCTGCTGCCCTTATAGGAGGTTTCAACTTCACAGACATCAACTAGAAATATCATACTCCCATGATGAGCAGGTCTTGCAAATTCTTGAAGTTTGTAAGAGAGAACTTCTTGTCACAGGTACTCAGTGAGCCAGCTAGGAAAGATGCCCTCCTAGACTTGCTGCTTGTGAATAGAGAAAGACTCATGGGGATGTGGTGGTAGCTGGCTGTCTTGGCCACAGTGATCATGAAATGGTTGAGTTTAAAATTTTCAGTGTAATGAGGAAAAAAAGACAGTAGAGTTGTTATCCTGGACTTCAGGAGAGCAAACTTTAAGCTGTTCAGGGAGTTGTTTAGCAGAGTACCCTGGGAATCTGCTTTTGAGGGCTTAGGAGTCTAAAAGTGCTGGTCAGTTCTTGAGAACCACCTTTTACATGCACAGGAGCAGGCAATTCCACTGTGTCATAAGTCAAGCAAGAGAGGCAGAAGACCAGCTTGGCTGGACAGGGAACTCCTCATAGAGTTCAAGAGGAAAAAGAAACTGTATGATCCCTGGAAGCAAGGTGAGGCTTCGCAGAAAGGTTACAGAGCCATGGTTCGTATATGCAGGAAGAAGACACAAAAGGCCAAAGTTCAATTAGAGTTGAAACTGGCCAATGTTGTGTCAGATAACAAGAAGGGCTTTTTTAAGTACATTAATAGCAAGAGGATGTCTAAAGAAAAACATTAGACCAATACTTGTTGAAGATAGTCGTCTGACTAATAGGGATGAAGAGAAAGCAGAGGCATTCAATGCTTTTTTTTGCCTCAGTCTTTAATAATACTGATAGATGTTGGGCTGCCCAGTCCCCTGAATCGGAGGACCACAAGTGTGGGAAGAGTGACTTTCCATTTGTGGACACTGAAATTGTAAGCGATCAGCTGTATCATGCTGAGTGTTCACAAATCCATGGGACCTGATGGGATTAATCCCAGAGTACTGAAGGAGCTAGTGGATGTTATGGAAGGACCTCTGTCGAACATCTACCAAAGGTCTTGAAAGTCTGGGGAGGTCCCTGCTGACTAGAAGCTAGCCAATGTTATTCCAATCTACAAAAAGGGCATGAGGGATACCCAAGGAACTACAGACCTGTTGGTCTAACCTCAGTTGCTGGAAAGATTAGGGAGAAGATTATACTGAGTACTATTGAAAAGCATTTAAAGAATAATACAATCATCAGGCATGGTCAACATGGGTTCTCCAAGGGAAAGTCTTGTTTAACTAACTTGATATCCTTCTATAATAAGGTCACCCACCTAGTTGATGAAGGGAAGGCAGTGGATGTAGTTTTTCTGGATTTTAGTAAGGCTTTTGATATTGTCCCTCACAGCATCCTTCTGGACAAGCTGTCCAACTGTGGGATGAGTGGGCTTATGGTGCACTGGGTGAAGAACTGGCTGAAGGGCTCAAAGGGTTGTAGTGAATAGGGCTACATCTGGCTGGCGACCAGTCACCAGTAGTGTTCCTCAGGATTTACTTCTAGGGCTAGTTCTGTTCAACGTATTTATTAATGATCTGGATACAGGAGTTGAATGTGCAACTAGGAAGTTTGTTGATGATACTGCATGGGGAGGTGCTGTTGACACTCTTGAGGGACAAGAGGCCTTGCAGAGGGACCTAGATAGATTGGAGAATTGAGCAATGATTAGTGGGATGAAATTTAAAAATCCAAATGCCAGATTTTGCACCTGGGATGGACTAATGCTGGGCACTAGTATAAATGGGGAGAGGAGTGGCTGGAGAGCAGCCCTGCAAAAAGGGATCTGGGGGTGCTTGTTAACAACAGGCTCAATAGGAGTCAGCAGTGTGTCCTGGCAGACAAGCAGGCAGACCACATCCTGGGATGCATCAAACACAGTATAATGAGCCTATCAAAAGAGGTGATTATTCAGCCTTGGTGCGGCCTCACCTTGAGTACTGTGTACGGTTCTGGGCCCCACAATTTAAGAAGACTTTCAGCTCCTCAAATCTATCCAGAGAAGGGCAACAACGCTGGTGGAAGGGCTGGAAGGAATGTCCTATGAGGAGCAGCTAAGGACTTTGTGTTTCTCCAGTTTGGAGAAAAGGAGGCTGAGGGGCGACCTCATTGCTTTCTACAGCTTCCTGAAGAAGGGAAGCAGAGGAAGGTACTGATCTCTTCTCCCTGATATCCAGTGATAGGACTCATGGGAATGGTTCGAAGTTGTACCAGAGGAGGTTTAGACTGGACATTAGAAAGCATTTATTTACTGAGAGGGTGGTCAAACACTGGAATAGGCTTCCTAGAAAGGTGGCCGATGCCCCAAGCCTGTCAGTGTTTAAAAGACATTTGGACAATGCCCTTAATAACATGCATTAACTTTTGGTCAGCTCTGAATTGGTTAGGCAGTTGGACAAAATGATTATTGTAGGTCCTTTCCAACAGAAATATTCTATTCTATTCATGTTACTTCATCTGTTAGGGGAAATAGAACAGATGGCTATGGGAAAGACCAGGCAATACTTGCACCCTTTCTAGAAAAACTGAAGTGGAATATTTATACAAATTGTGGGTTTTTTATCAAAAATGTCAATAGTTCAGAGAAATTAAATAAATGTTAATTCAAATTATAATTATATTTTTTTAAGGTCTTTCACATCACAGAAGCTTTTCTTTGTCTGTCATGTGTCTTTCTACATTTTCTGTATCTGTTTCACCAACAATCCATGCCATACAACAACTAAAGGTTCAGAATTGTTTTTTCTTTGAAAACAACAAAATCTTTCTGAGATTTTTTTTTGTGTGTGTATCATACATTCCCCTTTAAAAGACAAAACTGGTTACTCACAACAACTTAACAAGAATAAGACTGTGAGAAATAATCCAGTTTCCTTTAATGTTGTTTAACTATGGGGCTTTTTGCTGGTCTTATTTCTACTACTATCTTCCAAGAAAATCAGAAGTTAATGTCCCAAAATGTATTGTATATTTGACTATAATATATATGAAAGGGAAATAAATATATACGCAAATGAAGAACTAAGTCAAGCTAGATGTGTCTCAAGGCTCTGCCAGATTCAGGGATGTTTGCAACCACCATGAGAGGCAAATAAACAAAAGGATAGTGATAGGGAGCTGACAAAAAAATCCCATTTTAGAATCTGGCAACCAGGGAAGTACAGTCAGTACAGCTGCTAAGCTTCAGTCCTCCACTGCATCAAAGCCTCCAACAGACTCAGTGATCAACACTGAAATGCATTTCTTTGTTCATCATGTTAATGCAGTCAAGATGTTGATCATGTGGTTTTTAGCTATACTGGCAAGTTAAGTACTATAAAGCAGTAGAATACAACTGTCTATACAGTTAAATTGTTGGTATGGTTCCTGGAATGATTTTAGTCCTGGCCAATTTGCTGTCCTCAGTAATTCCCAGGTGCAGTTGAGCAGTCAGCGCAGACCAGAAACAAGCAGCCTGAATGCAGTTATTCTATCCCAAAGGATAATACACTTAACTGTACAGTTATGGCTAAGCCTCCTCATTTGGCATCTGAGTTAGAGGAGTGTCCCTAGCATTGTTTAGTTTATTAGTATCAAAATAAATCAGAATTTCACATAGAGAGTGTCTGAGGAGAGTGTCAATAAAATCTACTCATACAAACAAGCAAAGAGCAATGAAAGAAACAAAATACTCTGTTACATAACCCTTTCAAGAGCTGAAATAGAGCCCATTTTTTAATTTGTGTTTTCAGCTTCCGTGTTACTAAGTTTCAGCAATGTGGAGTTAAAACATTGTCCAGGTGGCAGCTTGGTTGTTACAATGTCTTAATTTTTAACCTTGTTATGAAAGTCATATTCATTTAATGGAATCAGTCGTTACTACTTCCGTATATTTTGCAATGCTGTGTTTACCCCTTTTTGAACTAGAAAATAAACTACAACTGCTTTCAGTTAGCTCTTTCTGACTGTTGTTACAGCTTTGCGTTATGATATGCCTCCAGAGTTAGTAGTCACCTATCATTACGCAGCATTTCCAAGGTCAAAAAGCAGCTCCTTTCTTTTTTTTTTTTTTCTTTTTCAACTGGCATTTCTTTTCCCAACAGGTGTTTTGTTACACAGGTTTTTATTCCTGTGTGCAGCAAGCGTGACAGGTAGATCAGATCCTGGGAGTAGAAGGGAAACAATACGTTTTAAGGAGTGCTATGGACAGAAACATAGAAGAGTGGAAAAGAGGCTGACACAATGGCCAAGAGTAAGAGCAGTTGTTTATATTTGCAAAACTAGGGATGAAGGAGATACATAGAGGAGGACTCAGTAAGGTTTTGGCTTTGTGCTTCTGAGATTTTTTTTATTTTTTTTTTACTCTTGTGCCTACATGTTAAGGCAATTAGTGCCTAGGAAAGATCTAGCTACACGTTAATTTTTTGACAGCACGTGATACTCAACATTTTAAACTAAACAACAGACTTATTTCTACTGTGCAAAATAATCTTTTATGATATTGTATTTTATTTGTCTTCTTGATTCCTGTGCCATTCTCCCTTCTTTCTTCTCATATTTTATTATATGGTATATTATATAGTCATAACGCTCCAACTCAGAGTTCAAACAATATTTACACTAATATTTACAGTTAATATCTTACTCATTAGAATATAAGGCCAACTATTCCATGTTATCCCTCCAATTTTCTGGCAGTTGAGTTTAGTTTCTCTTCAGAACTTTTATCAAAGTGATTAAATATGTCTATATAATAATTAGAATGAATCCATGTTCAAAATGGTAAGTCTTCTCTTCCAGGGTACAAATGATATGTCAAGTTTTATTTCTTCAGCTGGAGCCCTAAATGTGTTTCCTGGATTACAAGTAAAATAATTAATTGGAATAAACTTTTCTTCTTTTTGAAGTGTCATATTATCTTTCTAAGTGAAAATGTGCAAAATACCAAAGAAATACTGAAGTAGTGTTGTAAAAAAACCATTGAAACTCAAGCCCACACTATTTCTGACTTCACAGAGCTTTTATGTTTCATATATTTCATATTAACATTCTCTTAGAACTCTTCAAAGTTGGGAAGAACTTGAACTATCTTGACAGCATTCTAAAATACTTATAGAAGTTTATGGTGATACTCACTGAGTTCAGAACTGGGAATCAGTTATAGGTAAAACACTGAAGTTAAAGGACCCCACTGATCATCCAGGTCCAAATGATGAACTCGTTATGGTGTAGGCAACTAAAGTTTTGTATATGTTCACTTATCTACAAGCAAATGATGTTTTTTTTCCCCTGCACCTTCAAGTCTGTTTTCTTCAGAAGCCTGATAGAAAGGTTATGATAGTGCAATCCTGCAATATTGCCTCATGAGATGATACTTTAAGGCTATTTGTACACCTAAAAAAAAAAAAACCAACTAAAACTCCTGAGCAGGGTGATAGTATGCTGCTGGCTGCCTCTACCACTCCTCCACAACTCAAAAAATAATATGACAGGAGAAGTGGAATATGAATCTGCTGAAGATGACAGAACTATAGAAGCCATGGAGAAGCAGGGCTTTGTTGCTTACATTAAGAAATCCACATTGCAATATAACAGCGTATTTTTCAGAAAAGATCTGCATTTTTAGTTGACAGAGCTTTAGAAGTCTAGTACAGCTCACTTTCTTCCCCACTTGTAGCCCATCTGTTTCATGTTCAAGTCAGAATAGCTAAATGGTGAGGAGAGGACAGAGTTGCAAAGGCAAGGCATGATTTTGAAAAGGAATGTATGATCAGTCATGATAAAAACAGCAGAGTTCAAGTATGGAGCAAAGGCCCTGAGACTTGACATGGAGAGGTCATTGTAGGCCTTGATGTTAGCATAGCCTTGGTGCACAATAAAAGTCAAATTGGAGAGGATCTGTGTTGGATTGAGACGAAAGGAACTTGAGGCACTTGCTATAATCTATGAGTTCAAGGAGTTCACAATGAAGGGAAGAAGTGATACAGAACAGAAAGGGGAAATGAAGGGTTGACTTTCAGAAGCTGCTGGATATTACAGTATGCTTATATTGTTAGAAAAAGAAACAGGAGAAAGGACAGCAGGGCTCAAGAAGTCATGGTGTTGAAATAGGAAGAAATGGAGTCACAGGCAGGAGCAAGGGCCAAAAGATGGAAGGAGGATGTAAGAGGAGAGGTCACTTTGGATCTTGTAGATCTTCACTAGAAACTACAGAGATAATATAGATAAAAGAGAGAACAAATTCTTTTATATGGCATAACAATAACTGTCCCACCTCCTCGTTTGGGCTTCATGCTAGCAAAGATTAAACATCAAAAAGAATGACATTTCGATTCGCATCCAGTAAATAGCAAAATAATGTAAATGCTATAGCTCAACAAAAATAAGCTAAATCTTGTGGGGGAAAAAAAAATAAATTAAGGACTTTCCTTCCTTTTATACTAGCCTATAATTGAACAAAGCAAACCTGTCCTTTCTGTAGTATTTCAGTGCATCCATTTATGTTGGGAGAGGGAAGTGGAGAAAAAAGGAAAAACAAAGAATAAAAAGGCCATAAAATCTCCCTCCCAAAGGGAGAAAATATTTCATGATGTTACAAGGGTTTTGATCCAGCTTTCAGTTGTCAAAAGTAGATGACTTTTCAAGCATTTCTACATTTATGTATAAGCTCATTTCTCCCAGATAAATTCTAGTAAATAATATATTCCACTAATTCCTGTCAGAAGGTAATACCAATGGGGAAACTTAATGGCTATAGCCAACCTATATACTAAATTAAGTATACTGTAAATATTGATTCTGAAGAGTGTTAGCTGTGTGAATAGTCTCAAAGAATTCTGGATATTCAAGTACTGGTTCTTTTTCATTCAAAATAGTACAGCTCTTCTCATGCTAAATAGTGTGATCAAACCTTTAGAGTCTGTGAAGTACTTGAAAGCTCACAGAATTTAAAATAGCATATACCCCACTGTGACACAAATCTGTATTATGGGAATTTTGTAGGAAATTAAATTTCCTTTTAGCACAGTGTGTACATTTATAATGATAATGAATTTTATGATACCCAACAGAAAGTATTTTTGAAGTCTTTACTGCTTTCTATTCCCCTCTAGAGTGCAGTTTGTTGTGAACTCCAACATTTTTGTAAATTTTTTGACAAAAATAAATTCCCTGGCAGATACTAAATTGTTTCACATAAATCTGAAAGTTTTGCATTAAACTGAAAATGGGGAGAAATTAAATTCAAATTGTACAGAATCATGTTAACTCATACTTTATTAGATGATGGCATACGTATTTGTATCCACAGTGATCAAATGTAGCACTAGAATACTTGTGCTGTCTATTTGATTTCTCTAGCCTATGGGCATCTTGCTGCAGCCGTTCTGAACTAAAATGCTCTCAATTCACACAATAAATAACTAAATACTTTCAGTATTCTCTCACTTAACCAGCCATAACACTCCTCATATTAGCTCTCCATTTGTTATGCCTATGGTACAAAATGATTAAGCACTGCATTTTACAATATCGAAGATGACGAATCTCCATCCTGAAGAAAGTACTGTTTAAATAACACACTGTAAAGAATGGTGGTAGTACATAATCATATGCATGCATAAAAATAAGTGCAACAAATAGGTTTTGTTTGTCAGTAATTGTGAAGTTATATATACATTTTCTCGAATCTTTAAGTAAACATAATTTAATTGCTGCTGTCAGACTCTTCCTCCATACCTCTCTTTACATTTCAGCTTGAGCACAGGAGCAGATAGACTTGAGAGCAGTGCTAGAATCCAAACCTAAGGGTATTAGAGCTCTTTTGGTGAACTATATGCCGTGACGCTTAAGTAAAGATCAAATTCTTCAAAAAGGGAGAAAGTAAATTAATTCATGTCAGATCCTCAGAGAAGTCTGGAGGAATGAAGAACAAAAACAGTTCTACCCTCCATACTTGCTCTGAGTGACATAGGAAATTGTTAGGACCTGATTTTCAAAATACTGGGGCTCATTGCTTCAGCTTTATACATTCAAAAGCAGTTTCAAACATAAACAAAATTCAAACTGATGAAACTCACATAAACTTTGAAAATATGACTGTTAAAATCCCTCTGTCTGAGCTTCCCTAGGTGTACTGAGCTTCCCTAAGTGTACTAGGTGTAATGGAAACCAAGGCGTTGCGTTAAGAAATAGTATGCTTGATTATCTGTTACGCATCTCAAATGAGAATTATCCCTGTACAAACCTATGACTCTGGAAACTTTGGTGAATGAGGAACGTGAAGCAACCTTTCAGTCTCAAAAGTGCAGTTTTAAAGGTTCAAGCAACTCATTCAAGAGTCCTATAACTGCAATAAAGAGATATTTTTTAAAACCTCCTGATTCCTCTTGTAATGGCTGTCATGGTTTGGGCTTGACTGGACAGTAAAACGAACAACAAATGGTCTCTAACTTCTCTCCCAAGTGACAGGTGAATGGCAGAGACAGAGAGTTATGAGCTGAAAAGAAACTAAACTACTTTAATGAAATATTAATAATAAAAAGAAAATATAATATTAATAAGAAAAAAATGAAATATATACAATATACACAAAACCATATCGAGATCCCAGGATGACCATCACGTCACCGGCAGGCACTGGGAAAGTCCCAGACTGGACTCAGCAACAGACGAGAACTGGATTCTGGATCAGGATTCAGGAATGCATGGATTGGGATCAAAGGCAGTTGGACAGACAGTGTCCTCCTCGGACGCTGTCCACTGAAGAAAAAGGCTGACCCTTTTGATCCCTCAGCTTTTATACCGAGCATGACGCACGATGGGATGGAATACCCTGTTGGTCAGTTTGGGGTCAGCTGTCCTGTCTGCTCCTCCCCACAGGTGTGACCCGTCTACACTCTTCTGCTTCTGACCCTCCAACGGGGCAAATATCAAAGTTGGCTGGCCTTGGGTGTTATAGCAATAAGTATAAGCAGGAGCCTCTCTGCATACCATTCCTTGGTATTAACTATAAATATCAGATGTTATCTGCTAGAAGCAGACACTGTCTGAAGAATATGCTGTTAATTTCAGAGAGTTAGTTAGAAGAGGCTTAGCTGAAAAGTAAAATTACTGAAAAGAAAATTGGGTTTGTTTTACCTCAAACCAGGACGTGGCTGACTAACAGAGGAACATTAATGAAAGAGCCCACGTTGTAGGTGTTTTCTGAAGTACAAGAAACTTCACTTTCAGAAGTCAATATTTTTTCTGAAACATTCTAAATTTTGCTGGAAGCCAGAAGGAGTGGGATCCAAGAATTGTTTAGAGGCATAGGCTTCCAAAATTCACATTTCCTACTCCTGGTATCACCATAGCAATTGAAAAAGTAGACCCCTACCACAAATGTTATGGGGATAAGCAAACTTTTTGCTGCTCCAAACCAAAAAGTTTCAAATATTTTCAATTGGTGGATCAATAACATTTTCCAATGAAATTGAAGGGGTTTATACAGCTAACATACGCCTATGAACACTAGCCTTCCTTTATGTCTTTTATGTTCTTTTCAAGTGTTAAGCAAAGACCTCTCACCTTGATCTGCAGATCATATGTTTAAAACCACCACTCTAAAGTTATCAACACAAATCTCTTCAACTTTGTCTTGTAGGTCTCATATTGCCTCGTGTTTTTTAGCCCTCCTGATCATGCTCTTTGCTCTCCTCTGAGCCATCTCAGATTAGACCCCATCTTTCCTCAAACACAGGGCCTAGTTTGGGCTGAACAGAATGAAACAATTCACTGTCACAATTTCAGCTTGCAATAGGATTTTGGTCTGGTGGGTTTTTTTTGTTTTTTTTTTTTTTTTCAAGAGGTT